>BGNK01002647.1:59818-145343 GCA_003297005.1 Symbiodinium sp. clade A Y106
GGCCGTGAACAGAAGATCATGCAGTCCTTTGCCAAACGAGCAGCGTTCCATTTTGCTCCGGCAGTGGTTTTACCCTTTACCCTAAACCCTGAACCAAATTCTATAAGGAACCCCTTGCCTATTTAGGCTATTGGCACCTAGATAGTAGTAAGTATTGGGAATAAAATAGTTCTCCTAGGATAGGTATTAGGTTGGTGGGGTGGGGTGGTGCCAATAGCCGAAAATAGGCAAAGTATACTCTAACTAAGTTATCCCTTAAGCAGAGTAGTTGTAAGTTCTCAAGTACTAGGTTGCTTCTAGGTCTTGCAGGGTTTGCCAAACCCTATAACCAAGACTGTTCCTTAAAATGTCGGGGGACCTTTCAGCTGAGTCGATGTCAGCCGATTTACGAGACATTTCGTGATTGTGCTTGGCCTTCCGGGCACGGATGCTTCAGTCGAAGACCGCAGGGTGCAGCATGACACTGAGTTTAGCGTTTCGGGCCTCTTGAACCCCAAGCCGTCATAAGGCATCGGTGGGATGAGTTCTGTTTGTGTGATAGGCAAATCGGGTTTCCAGTTTGTTTTAGGGTTGGGTGCCAGGCCACAGAAAAGCCGTATGTGGCTGCTGAGAAACCAAAAGGGTAGACACCCCCAGCTCCTCAATCTCAGGCTCTTCAGCGTTCGGCGTGACCCCAAGTTGCTTATTATAGAAACCTTAACCAAAGCCGTTGCACGAACCTTAAACAAAGGAACCCTATCCCACCTCCTCCACTCCCCGCCCCTAACCCTGAGCCCTTTATTCCAGGGAGGCGATGTCACTGCAAATTGCACCGCGGCAGCCAGTGATGTGTGGAGCTGTGGTCTATAGGATTGAGGGTTGAGTAGTGTTCAAAGATTTCGTGATTTGGTGCAGTGTTCCTGGTAATTGAAAATTGAAGACTCGCGGTTAAAGCTTCGGGGTCTAGTGTGTAAGCAGCAAATTCCCGTTCTCTGCCTCACATACGTGTGTATGCATGTACCTGTATATAACTATGTCTACATCTATATCTATGTGTCTATATACACATATATATATCTTTATAGTGCACAGTACGTGTGCATGTATGCCTGTATGCCTGTGTGTCTGTATGCATGTATGCATGTATGGATGTAGGGATGTATGGATGTATGGACGTATGTAGAATGTAGATATAGAGATACATGTACAGATGTAGATACAGATTCAGATACAGGTCTAGAGTAGCTTGGCTTAGTTTAACTTAGCTAAGGCTAGAAGTTAGATCAGATAAAGTTAGATTTGGCCAGGTTGTCCTAATCCAGACTAGAACAGGCTAGATGAGATGAGGCTAGGTAGTTGGGTAGTTATGTAGGTAGACAGATAGGCAGCTTGATTGATACGTAGTTACGGGGATAGGCAGACAGATATAGTAGATGTATGGTGCACGCGGCATCTTCACTTTCAACTTATCTCCATGAGTAAAGTTGCTTATATTTGTCGTAAACACGCTATTTCACCAGTATTGTGCCCTAACTTTCTCGATTCCCGAGCCTCGGGACCACGAGGCCACGACGAGTCTCGCCGGGCTGAAGAAAGGGTCTCAAGCTGTAAAGGATAAGGGCTTTTTGGTGAGCAGAAAGGGTTAAGCCTCAAATGCCTTCAACCTGAACCCCTCAATCTTCTCATCCCTGTAATTCTAGCAGACATATAGCAGCCCCCCCGCAAGCACCAACATGCTAAAACCCTAATCCAATGGCCCCGCCCCCAAGCCCCGAATCCCAAAACCAAACCCCTAATTGGCCCTAATGCAGGTCTCACCTTTCTTCCTCCTCAAGACGGTCATCAAGTCCCTGGGGAAAGCGGCTCTCATCATCAAGGAGAAGCGACGGGCCCCTTGGTGCAGGTTTAGGGCTTAGGGTTTTCGGTTTAGGGGGTTTACTCAGAGGTGAAGGGCTACTGGGTTCAGGGTCAATGGTTTGGGGTCCATGTGGGTGGGGCCTAGAGTCTTCTCCTCTTAGCAAAGGCTGACTTGCAGAAGTTCACGGAATCAAACTCAACCAAGTTTATGACCCTAAACCCTAAACCCTCAACCCTCTAGAAAGAGCTTTTGCAAGCTTTGCCCGGACTTCGGGGCCTTTCAAAGTTGAAGACCAATGCCTAGTGTGGCCATGGCAGGCCCACCATGAACCCCGGAATCAACTTCAAGAGAATGTAATATAGCAGAATAGGAGTTGGCTTATTATGATACACATTGTATAACTTGGTAAACTACAAAAAAGATACAAAATAACATAACGTAGCACAGAGCAGCATAATATTCAAGAGCATCTTTTCATGTAAAGCAAGGTAATGCAAGAAAAAGCCATGCATTTTCATATCATATCGTATCCTATCTTATCATGTCATATCGTATAACATCATACCACAGCACAACGCAACATACCATACCATGCCATTATGCCATACTATCTTAGTATGTTATGTTCCATCATACCATATTCGATTGATTCATCTCGTATCAGGTGGTTTGATGTGATGTGATGTGATGTGGAGTCTATGATACGATATGGCTTGATATGAATGTTTTGAACAAGCCCCCAACTTAATCTATCCTTTGCCGCGGGGCTGAGGCCAGAGGCTGGAAAATACTGCGGGTTTTTCTGGCGGCGAAAAAGAGGCAAGACTTCTTAAAGGCGCTTCTCGGCTCGATGTTGCACAGAAGGCCTACTCCAGATCATCGTTGTGAATGTGGTGTATCCACGAGACTCAAAGATTCCGCAGAGTAAGGGCCATCAGCTAAATTTGACCTGGAGCGAAAACACCTGATATGTTGATACGGCCAAAGGCAGTCAGAACGTCTGTGTTTACCCTGCGCCTATGCTTAAGGCCGATGCTTTGATGCTGAACAAGGCCCAGTCCCAGGCCCCGAACCCTAAACCCTAAACCCTAAACCCTAAACAAGAAGCGCTCAAGACACAGGGCCACTCAGTACGCGGCATATTCCTGAGCTTCTCGGGACCATTTCTACCAAGCCTTACATCATGGTGTCCACACAAAGCACTGCCATCATGTTGCTTCAAGAAGTCCATGTTCAGATGCGCAATTTTTGGCGTGACTGTATGGGATAATGTGGTACTTGTGCTTGTGAAGCGGGATCGGTAGCAGTAAGGCGCGGAGAAGGGGAGTTCGTTGATTGGGACTCCCACTCAGTGTCCTTCTTTCGGGTAAGTTCTTTGAGCCCTGAACCCCAAGACCGAGGCAGCAAGAGTACAACTCACGAATCCAGCTGGACGACATTATGGAGGCCCAGCAACGCAAAGATGGCAAGATCCTGCAATTAAGGAATATGGTTATATGCCTCACCTTACTTACTATGGTAAGGACCCTGCTGCGCAGAGAGCACTTCGGGGCTATTGGAGTCTGATAAATGTAGACCGCGACACCCGAAGGCCAAAGCTTCCAAGACACTTTTTGCTAAAGCCCTTCCTCCCAGGGCTTCATCTCGCCACCTCGCTTCTAGAGTCTATGCTCGACCCAGAAAGCCAATTAGGGCATAGTCTACATGGGCTGCGTCAGGATGGTATAGGATGTTGCTGCCTGCGGATCTCGAAGTTCATCCAGCTATTTTGCATGCATGTATCGATTGAGCCCGCACTGCAGCTTTTCAAGCCCACACTCCACATCATACTAGTTCGGCTGGGCATTTTCATCTACAGCGAAGAGGCACCGAGAGTTACAAAAGACTCTCTGTCTGTCCCCATTTCCGTGCTCTGGGTCTCATTGACGGGTATTTAGTTCGGTGTCGGACAGGAGATTCCGCAGTAGATGATGCTTGTCGATTTGTTGGGATGATGAAAGCCTCTTGTATCGGGTTTGGAATAACCTGTGCGTACTAGTATTCCTTCTGGTTCCCAATTATATTTATGGTATTCCTTTTCACCACATCCTACTTTAGTTATTAAGGCCCCCATCTTCCCCTGAATCCTGGACTGAGGAGCACTTGAACAACATCTTCTGGCAATTTGTAATCTTCGAGGTCGATGCTTACGAGGACGCAACCGTAAACCCTTAAGCCCTTAACTATCAGAGCGACACCCTAGAGCCCTAAACCCTAAACCCCTAAAGCCCAAGCCCTAATCCTGAACTCTAAGACCATGAGGCCCAAAACCACTTGCAACGAAATCTGAAAATTGATGTTTCAACAGGCTCAACTCCAGCCCAAACTCCCTAGAGTGAAGGCTTCCAAGGCAGAGCTGACAGGCAACTGAAAAACAGCAAACTGAGTCGGCAAAGCCAGCAATAACGAATCGAAGCTACGCCAAGACAGGGCAGCATGACCCGTTGCCGAAGCAGCACTCTGCAAATCCACGTACGCAAACGCAAACATGTCCCAAACATGCAAAGCATGTCATCGTGGGCATCGTAAAGAAACAGAATCAGGGCAGAGCACCCTGGCAATAGTTTGCCTGGCACCATCTGGTCGTTGGTTGCAGGGCATTGTTACGACCGTTGTTTTTGCATGTTCGAAGTGAGGCCGTTGGCAGGGGAGCGTTGAGAGAACGCGTTACTAGAGCAATTTCGACGCAATTTGGATTTAAGTTGGGTTTCCTCCGTCTGTGCCTAAGCTTGGAAGGCGTCACCCGAGAGCAATATCCTAAAAGCCGAAAACCCCCCAAAGCACCCAACCCTAGAAAAACCGTGGCCCAAAAGTTCTAAACAATGACAATGAGCCCTAAGCCCCATGCCCGCAGGCCTGAACCCTAAGACTCTAGAGCCTTAAAGCTCTGATCTCTCGATGCATCGGAGTTGCTGTGGTTTCTTGAGCAGCATCTTCTTCATCTCCCTGGCTCGGGTGCTTCTGTTCAAGGGTTCGGGGATTGGTCGAGGTAGAACCTTTAGGGTGCAGGGAAGTTAGTTGTCTGTCTACAGTTTTTAAGGGGTTTTAGGGAGTTTTGGTTGTTTTTGGGGAAGCTAAGTGCCTTGTGTTTTGAGTTTGCTGTTCAGGGTTTGCAGTGTTGGCTGAAGAGGCCCTGGGTTTGCGCCTCAGAACAACTTCCTAAGTCCGTAATAGAAGGGCCGCAACAATTTCTACAGGGGCCAGACACAACTTCCAATGCTATTTTTGGGGCTCCTTCTTATACAAGTAGTGTCATGTACCTAAACCCCTAAACCCCAAGTTTCGAACCTCTTCAACCCCGCTACCCGCACCTCCCCACCCACCCCGGCAGTGCACGCTCTGAACGCCGTACACCGATTGAAAGCCATCCTTCGACCATCCTTCGACCGTGAACAACGGAATTTTGGAACCCCCCTACCGCCAAGAGCTGGTGGCCGGAAGCACTTATTGTCCAGTAATATATATATATATATATATATACACATATTATTATGTATGCAAACAAACAAACAAAAACATAATACATATATATATATATATACACATACATACATACACATATACATATATAGTATTCCGGCATACAGTGTTTTGGGGGCTCCTTATTATACTTATAGTATAATGGGCCCCAAAACCTTATTCTAATAATAATTATTAAGGCCCCTACACTAAATCCTTATAATAGCCCTTATAGTAACCCTTATAGACCCCTTTCCCCAAAACCCTATTCTAGTAATTAAGGCCCCTATTTTGCACTGACATTGGGGCTTAAATTATTTCCTATACCATTTTGGTGGTTCCTTATTGTAGTATAATGGGCCCCAAAACCCTATTCTAGTAATTAAGGCCCCTATTTTGCACTATGGTCTTCGCAGGAGATACTCCAGGAGTTGGTGAAGGTCTTTGCAGAGCCTGGCGCCGGCGTCAAAGAGGCCCTAAACCCTAAACCCTAAACCCAAAGGGTTTAGGGTTTACTAGGTGATATGTGGAGTTATGAGTACCCTAACAGGGACTGCTACCACTATTTGCACTACTTGCACGACTTGCACTCTACCACTGCTACCACACTTTGCACTACTAGCACCACCACCGCCACTACTACTAGCCTACTACTACTACTGCTACTGCTACTGCTACTACTACTACTACTACTACTACTACTACTATTACTACTACTACTACTACTACTACTACTGCTACTACTACCACAACTACTACTACTACTACTACGACGACGACGACTACTACTACTACTACGACCACGACCACTACTACCTACCACCTACTGCCTACTACCTGCTACCTGCTACCTCTACTGCCTCTACTGCTGCTACTACTACTCCTCCTGCTCCTGCGGCTGCCGCTGCCGCTGCTGCTGCTGCTGACACGACCATGGCCACCACCACTGCCACCACCGTTGCTAATATGATTATAATTATGTTGGTTCTGATCATAGTATACTCTTTCAATTTTGGAGTACTTTGCTTGTGCTCGATGTTGTTATAGCTTCAATATCCCTACACCACTGAGATGCTGATCCCTAAGCCGCAAAGCCCCGAACACCAAACCCCAAAACACCATTGTAAACCTCTTCTTCACAGCTGATTTGCAACCTTTTCCAAGCTTCAATACACTGTTGAACCGTCCGTAGTACGCCTACAAACCCCAACGAAGCCACTCATAAACTCAAGCAGTCTTGTGAAACCCTAAGAAAGTTTCAAAGGACTCCCTAAATCCGGCAAAACCATCTGTAGGACCTCCCGGCGCTTCGGCAGCAGCTGGAGCGTCATTTGCAGTCCCTCGAGCAAGAGCTCCAGGACCCGGCCATCAGACAGACAGGGT
Source organism: Symbiodinium sp. clade A Y106 (assembly GCA_003297005.1). Lineage (NCBI taxonomy): Eukaryota > Dinophyceae > Suessiales > Symbiodiniaceae > Symbiodinium > Symbiodinium sp. clade A. The sequence goes on from BGNK01002647.1 coordinate 66,537, forward strand.
GTTACGGGCTACTAGAAGGGTTTCATAAGGAAATTTAATACGTTTGTAGAGTGTAATTGAAGCGGCTTTTGGAGGCATGTGGGACTCGGATAGCTAGGATCCTACTACTTGTGGTCTGCATTGCGATTTTTGACAGTCCCAGATCACTTGTTGAAGGGGTTTGGCGGTTGGGGTGATTTCCTTAACAGGGTGATTCCCTAAGTCACCGGCATGGATGTTGGTGAATTTCGTTGCTTCTGGTCACAGGTATCATTCGGGTGCACATGGTATATATCACGAGTGAACTACTCTGTGGGGGATCCAGAGTAGCCCCAGCTTAGAGGACGAGGGCGCGCGCGTGCAGGGGGGAATGTGCACTAGCCCTGAACTGTTCTAAGCCCTTCTACCCTTGTCACTTGCAAGTATTCGGAACAAGACAGACCACGCAGAGAAGAGGCTATGGATAGGGCTTGGGTTTTTGGGGTTTCGGGGGAATTTCGGCGTCTGTCAGGATCGAATGCTTGCCGGTGACCGCGAGTCCATCGACACAGCGAGCATTTTGATTGCAGCTGTAGCAGAGCATTACCTTCGGGCATCCATAAGGGAATCATATGTGTGTGTATATATATATATGTTTGAATACATACATACCTCTACACATAAATCCACGCACACTCTCTCTGTCTTCTCTCCGTATATGGCTGTGCATTGCTACAGGTCATAACTTCTACTGCGATGAGCCCCCTTCAACCCAGTCTTGGGACCCAGCTCTGGTTGAGGATCATTCAGCCGGCCATGCATCTCCGTGTGTTGGTGTTGGAAGTGTTTGCGGAGAGCCCTATGACCCCGCCCCAAACCCTACACCCCAGCACGTGAGCCCTAAGCCAAGAGAGCCTCACCTGAAAACTGATTTTCAACCCTGAACCCAGCAAGCCTCAAGCTAGAATAATGTAGCGGCCTTAGAATTATCAGCAGCCGTTCGCCTTAGGGTTCCGTATCATAGACCCCCAACCCCTATTCAAACCACTCATAAAGGCCCTTGAATTGTAATGCGTCTGCCTCCAGGGTTTTGGTTCCAGGGCCAACCTTCTTTGTACTGAGGTGGCCTTAATAGTATAACCCGCTTTTGGGGTAGGATCCTTAGTGCAAGGACCCTAAGATCTCAGAAACGCCCAAACCCTAAACCCTAAAACCCCAAACCCTCAACCCCGAGTACGGCCGATAGCTTTCAGTTGCAGCACCTGTTGGGCCGCGAAGACCTTGAGGTCGAACCGCTTAGGGTTTAGGGTTCAGGGTTTAGGGTTTAGGGTTGTAGAAGTAGGGTTTAGGGTTCATGCCATTCCTACTCTGATGGCCACCGCTAGCCATGAAATCCTATCCAACATTCCGCGAAGTAGCCTGCATTGAAGGCAAAACGAGGAGCGACATGCGAAAGAGTTTGGAGAAGATCATGTCCGAAGCTGCGACTCTCCGGTCCTTGGTGGTCTACTCGCGGCAGAGCCTCCGCAGAAGCTTAGAGCCCAAAGGTCCGGAGCTCCGTGTTCTGGTCCTGGCAGGTTTCTTAGATGTTTCCAAGAAAGCTTCCGCAAGGGTTCTTCTACGGGGTTTGGAGTTTTAGGGTTTCCTGAGAATCCTGTTCTTCTAGCTCAGTGCCTATGTTGCGGGTGTAGGGTGTGTCTAGAGTCTCGGGTGTATTCTTGCCGTTGCCACCAAGTGAGGATCTCCCGGGTTGCGCGGACGGAGAAGAATACGGCGCTGGCGGATGCGAGGCTGTTGGATGACATCAAGAATCTGCAGGTCTCGCGTCGGCTGATGCGCAAGATGAGGCGCCAGGAAAGGGAGCAGAAGAGGCTGGAGGCTGGCAAGCCGCCTCTCCGAAAACGTCGACGGCGGAATGCAGGCGGAAAAGCAAGCAGGACGAGCAGCAAGGGACGGAGTTCCAGCAAGACGAAGCTGGAGGAGGACCAGGAGGACTCAGACCTGCAAATCCTCCCGAAATGCTACGAAGATAATTAGAAGGAGCTATAACAAGAGCAGTAGTAAAAGCCCAATCCTCTGGAGACCACAAGTACGCTCGTCAGAAGGAGCAAGCAGAGGCCAGCGGCTCTTCAAGTTCTAGCAGCGACACATCTGGCAGCAGCAGCAGCAGCGATGATGCTCCCTAGCTGCATGTTCACACTTGGATCAGGGTTCTATGGTTCAGGATGGTTTTGGGGTTGGAGGTACTTTTGAGGCTTTGGCTCGCTCTAAAGGTTCCAGCGGTGAAAGTTCAAGGGCCTTGGCAAATCATTCTTGCTGCAAGATTTGTTTTCGTGGCCTTGTGTAGCCTTGATACAAAAGTCTGCTACGACAATGACCAAGGATTATTCCGACAGCGAAGGGGATGAGAGCGAGGATCAAACTGACGACGAGAGTGTGCAGGTGGAGGGTCCGCAAGAGGACGCCGGTCAGGTGGTGGCGCTTTGGGGGAAAAAAGATAAATACAAGTGAATACATATATATATATATACAAATTAACACAGACACGCATATATATATATATATGTATATACATATACATATATATATATATATATATACATATGTATACATCTGCATATATATATATGTGTGTGTATGCATACATCTACACACCTACATGCCTACATGCCTACACACCTACACACACACACATACATACATACATACATACATACATACGTATATACAAGCATATACATATACATATACATGTACATGTACACGCACACGTGCACGTACATGTACATGTACATGTACATACATGCATGCATACATACATACATACACACACACACATGTACCAGTCTTGGCAAATTGCGATTGATGCTGCAACACTAGGTAAGACCAGGTAAGAGTGACCTTCGGACGACCCCGATATCCCTCTAAAGTCACCCCGAATTTGGACAGACGCTATGCAGAGGACCCCACACAAGATGCTGACGTCTTCGAAGGCTGCCGCGCGGAGACTTCGGCTGCCAGTAACTGTGGTTCCAGACAGAGACAGCAGTGGGCAGCACTTGTGATGGCGAAGCCTGAAACTCCATCTCCAAACCCGGGAAACAATTTAAGCAGCATTTGGCGCATCCGCAGTTTATTGGACAAGTTAGGAGAGCGTCGCCACGCCCCTGACGCTGGGTGAAAGCACAGAATGTCCAGACGATGCGCAGCGCGCTACGCCCTTGGACATCGGTGTGACACCTCCACTTCTGACTCTTGGACTTCTTGAGCAGCGCTTTAGTTTATCGAAGGATGTGGGTCGGGGCTAAAGAGACGATGGCTTGAGCAGAGAATGGATTGACATGAGAGTAGTCTGCGTTCTCTGTCTGGGTGCAAGGAGTAGAATCAGAGACCAGAGTCAATGAGCGTATGCCCTTGTTTGATGTACCCCACCCCCCCAGCCCAAACCTGCAGGATCACTTGCGAGAGGATGATCATTATCGAGGGACGGTGTTGATTGATCACCGGTCTGGACTCAAACCTACGAAAAATACATAAATTTGAAGGATTACTTTTTATTCAACCCTAAACCCTAAACCATCAGTTTAAGGAATAATTGATTGGGCTCTGTGGACGGTCCTTTGCGCTGTGGACCGAGGCCGCTCCCTGAAGAGCAAATGGACCCAGACACGGAGCCGTCTGAAACATCGATCCTACCTATTCGCACGGTGAGTGGCATCTGGGCGCTGGTGTAGAGCCGTTAGAGGTTAGAGGTCAGTTAGGGGCTTATAGAATTGTTTGTAGGGTTTGTAGGGGGTGAGTTTGGTTCTGCAGCTCTACAGCATGGGGGGTTCGACATCTCAGTTGAGAAGCACAGCTCGGACACGATCACTAGTTGTGCGCGCAGTTGTATAGCCTAGGATGATGCAGAACCTTGTTATCAATATTTCAACGAATGACGTCCCGTCTCGTCCATATCCCGCTTGCTGCGAAAAACAATTCCGCCTTAACAACACATGAGGTTAATATCGGCAATTGAGAGTGAAAGCTCAGGTTCCTTGATTTCTTTGGGACCGCAATGGTCGCGGGTTGGTTCGAAGGCCATGACATGTGGCAAAAAGAACCGCTTACCCATCCTGGATTATTCTAGAGAGTCCAGCCTTTCTGCATGCTTGGCAGGCTAGCGTGGCAGGTGACAGCTCCAATGAGCGGTACCTCATCGAGGAGGCTCCAGATGTGGAGGTGGGCTTCGCTCAGGCTCAGGGTGTTTGGAGGCTTCAAGAGCTTTCTCAGCTTTCTGGCGAGAGGGAGCCCGAGCAATATAGGGGCCTTAATAATTAGACCAGGGTTTTGGAGTGCATTTCATTCATAGATTAAGGAACCCCCAAAATAGTATTGGTAATTATTTAGGCCCCTATATGACCACTTTGGGTTGGAGCCCTGAAGTTCAGGCAAAAGCTGTCGTTCGCAGCAGCGTGGACTGGCAAGCCACCGTTGCAGAGTTCATGCTGGGTCGCCGTGCCGAGGACCAGGGTCAGAAGTAAGCAACATCATGCCCTTACAGTTCTTATATAAGTAAGCAATATCATGCCCTTACAGTTCTTATATGGTTATAGCGATAAGAATATGTGGTGCTACGTTTATTGGGGAAATTCCGCGACGACTGGATTGGACCAAGCCTGAGGCCGGCTGAAATGAGTTGTCTTCGCGTTTTGTTATCCTCTACTCAGCTAAGATTGAGAGGATAAGCGCTTATAATATAAAGGACAATGAAACACAACATGACGGGGCGAACTTTTGGCGCATAATGACACTTAAAACTGCAAAACCACAAGATGCACTGGAACAAAGAACACACTATGGACGGTCAACTAAGTTAAGCTAGTGCCACATTAGACCCCAAAACGCTGTTCCAATAGTTAAGGGCCGTATGGTACAGGCATGTACAGGCTCCGACCCGAGGTCTGGATTCAGGGATTTAGGGATGAGGCTTCTGGGATATCTTTCGCAGTTGAGAGTGTGCAACTGACCCTGCCACTTCAGGCTGGGACATCTTGCGTTCGGGTGTCGGGCGAGCCAGGACTACTTGGTTCTGGATCGCGACCAGCTGGTCGTGCCCATGTTCCATGAAGATTGGAGCCAGCAGCTGCACGCAACCGTGGAATTCCCCGTCACCATCCAGCATCGCGAGGTCGGGGGAGTGTGGGATTGCGCAGTTGGGCTCGCGGCGGGCTCTCCAGAAGGTATTCCATAGCTTGTCCCGTTGCTTCGTAAGCTCTTGGGTGTGGCTTCCCGCACACACGGTGTTGATCGTTGCTTATGCGCAGGACGCCCTTAGCAGTAGCCTTTACACTTTAACCCGACAAACTGATCTCCGAACATGCTGCTTCTTCACACCCGAGTTGCAGCAGCACGTGAGGAATACTTGGCTGTATGCATCGGGCCAAGCTCAGGTCAGGGGAAACAAGCACGGATGAATTTGTTACTGACAGCAATCAGTACGATATGCCTCATCCTGCTCTGTGGAGGCACCTCTGGTGGTGGAGTACAGCACCCAATGGACGAAGGCGAAGGGTTGATGCCAAAACTTAAGGGGGTTTGTGCCGCTGAACACGGGCAGGACAGTCAAAACTCACGAACCTACTGTCGCAACAATAGCCAGAATACAGAGGAAAAGCAGCCGTCGTCGTAGAAGTAGTAGCAGGCTTGTGTCTGGTAGCTGTAGTAACTGTAGTAGCAGTCGTCAGCTGCTGCAGCAGCAGCAGTAACAGCGGTGGTGGTCATAGTAGGCGTGGACGTAGACGTGGTCATCGTCGTCGTCATCGTAACGATCTTAGTCAGTGTGGGCTGGTCCGTCAGCACCATGGTTATATTCGCTCTCGTTGTCGTGATCATCATCTTTGCCATCATTTCCATCTTGATCGACCGCCATCCGCAACGTCTTACGCATCATGTTCATCCTCTTTTCCGTCGTCATCGTCATCATCTTCGGCATAACCAGAGTCTGCATCGGCGTCACTGTTACCGTCATGATGTCATCAATATGAAGAGCATGAGCGTCGTTGTCATCCTCATCCTGGCCCTGTAACAAGGCAGCGACTGGGCCTCGCAGTCTTGAAAGCAGAGCTCGAGACCTTACCTCGATGCCCACAGCCCGACACCCAAAATGCTACAAACCGCCGAACCCGGGCTTGGACTGACGAAGTTCTCGCGGCCCGAAGGTGGTTGGATCGTACATGGAGGGGCGTAACCTCCAGGACTACGACGTCTTCGACAGCCACGAGGAGTTGATTCCACTCTTCGAGGAGATCACAGAAGCGGAGCGTTCGTTAGAGTTGGGGCTCCTGGTTTGGTCTTTTTGTTGCTTTCGAGTTTCGCATTGCAGGTAGTTGAAATTTACTTGGACGACGCGTTGCCCCGGGCAGTGGTTTTTCGGCTCTACGCTACTGCCTCCGAGAGTTTGTCTCAGGAGGTTTGGAAGCCGTCTACGCCTTTGCCAAGCTTCCCCATAAGGATTCAGCGCAAGGCCTGCTAAGCGGGTTAAAGGTTTTTTTTGGCGCTTTTGGGTCTCTTCTTGGGATCTTAAGGTCCGGGTTGGATAAACATCGCGACTCGCAGAAGAGAGGATCGGTGCCTTGACCACCGTTAATTAGTCTACTCGCGCTCATGAGCAAGATTCTGCCTCATCCGTCAAAAGGACCATGCAATGGTTCCCGTAGTTTGGGCTTTAGTAAGCTGGTGAGGGTTTTGTACGTCGAGGTCTGACTCTTTCCTGCTCACTGAGCACAACTGCCTGACACTAGGGCTCCGGTTGCCTAAACTCTAGGCTGTTATTCATATACAGTGCTACCCAGTAACCCACTATTTGCGTAACTGGAGCCCGAAGTCAAACAAGTAAACCCTGAACCCAAAACAATTTCCGAAACACCCCGTCCTGTGTTACATGTTCGCGTTGTGCGTTCCAGCACGGCTTCTAGGTTGGCGAGCCGTATTGCATAATTCAGGATGCGGGCGCTAGGGCTGAGGGACACTCAAACGAACGCTAATCCAAGTTCCTATAATATAGGGGGCCTAAATAATTACCAATACCTGTATGTATATCTAAAGTAAAGTGGCTTCAAAACCCTCTTCTAATTACTAAGGCCAATTAAGGCCCCTATATGATAGTACCCTCATAGATCCCTTATAGTAACCCTTATAGACCCCTTAAAAGGAAGCCTATTCTAATTATTCAGGCACCTACAGTACTTGCCGTTCACATGTCTCAGCAGAGCAGAGGAGTCGGGGCCCGGATCGCCTACAGGATCCAGCAGCTTAGATGCAAGGATCCTCCTAATGTGTAGGGTTTAGGCCCTAAACCCTTAGGGTTTAGCCTGCAAGCGCCTCAATCCCGGTGTTTAAGGTTCCAAGATACTTGCGGGTTGTTTTTCAAGGTGCCGTTTCATCCCGAGATGGCAGCAAGAAGAGGAGCCATGGTGATTGTCCACTTTACTCCGGGTAATGCTCTGAATTGTCGGCAAGTCCGTAGGCGACGTCGTCGTTTACCGTGTTTCATGGTACCGTGTATACAACATTTTGAGAAGTTTTGCATTGGCATTCACGCTGCTTTAGTGCTTTGCAATGGGTCTACGCAGCCAGGACCACGGAAAACACGAAACTCGCTCTGGGTTGCAGGAAGGGACGAGGATGGGGGGGTGGAGATGATAAATGTCCTCACCCGTGCCACACCTCTGGACGGCGTTACCGTCGCTGTCATTGTTGCTGTCGTCGTCGTCGCCGTTTGGCGCTGTCGTGTCGTGCTCGTCCTTGTCAGATCGTCGTTCTTGGTTTTTGGATGCTGCTGCTGTAGTGCTTGTATCCGAACAGAGTCTCACGCAGAACCTGCAATGATTTCAACAACCCTGGCAACCCTCGGCAGAAAGACTGTCTCCAAAGCATTGGGGACTAAGTAGGCTTATCATCACCAAATCGGGGTGATGGAGGTCCTGCTTCTAGCTGCCTTCAAAGCATAGACCCTGTGTTGTATAACGAAGCCCTCAACCCCTAAGCCAAGAACCATGATCTCCAAGTAGATTCTGTGTTGTATGAGTGCTTAGTAGGACCACAGCCGCACGGCGGCGGCGGTATGGGAATGCCATCTTCCTTTGGGAGGAGCGACGGAACCGACTGACATAAGGCTTATGGTTCAGGCTTTCGGGTTTATAGGGTTTAGGGTCATGGGTTTGGGGTTTAGGGCTTTCTCTACTAACGGCTGCGCTGCTCACTGCTCCCTTGTTGGATAGTTTCTCGTCCGTTTCGATTCTGCCAGCAAGGGCTGGTTAAGGTTCCAACAGTTTGCAGCTTGAGCTGGTTTTCGAAAGGCAGCTCGACAGGTTCCATGCGAGACTGCTAGACATACTGCCGTGGCACTGTCAGCAGTGACATTTTCACTCCAGGCAGCCTCATGTGAATGCAAGAACGCTCCTGATTTCTGTCTAACCCACACCGCCGTGCATCCGGAGAAATCTCATCATTTAGTATATTACAAACCAAGATAGAAACTTATCGGACCATTTGAGCTGGAGTGCAGGAAGTGGAAGGTCTGACGGACGAGGCGACGCCGGAGCCTGGCAGCTTGAAATCAAAATGGGGGTTTCCGAAAATAGGGGACCCTAAGATAGTAGCCTAGATAGTAGGATCCTTAGTATCAAATTTTGTTAATTTGTTTTAAAAAAAAATTGAAAAATTTTTATTTTATCAGGACCCCAAAAGAAGGTACTCCTCATTTTCAGAAACCCCCGGAAGGACTCAATCTGTTCAGCAAACCCCTGGGAGTTCCAAGCTCTGGAGGCCCCTGGGTCCAGCCCTAAAGTAGGGTTTAGGGTTTAGGGTTTAGGGTCTAGGGGGAAGATCCTGTTGCGGATCCCCCCAAAATCGGACTCGTCCTAGTTTGTGCATACAGTTAGCAGCTGATTCGGGTTTAAGTTTTGGCTTCAGATCTTGCTAAGTTTAATAACCGTGCGGATGGGACTTACACCGTCATTGCATACTGCATGCTGCCCTTTTGCCATGTGCAAGTCTGAAGCTCTTCGTGTAGGTGCTAGCCGCTAGCCCGGCCATCTAACCCCATCCTGTTCCGAGTACTTCACTTTCCGACTCATGCTTGCTTGCCGAAATGTCACCGAGGTGGTCCAGCTTACGGGCTTAGGACGGGTGCAAACTGCAAGGGTTGGTACTGCTAGCTTCAGGATCCTGTTAAAATCGACCTCAGACTCGAAGATCTAAGAAGGTAAGAGCTATCCTAGCTTCATGCTTGAGCAATTGTTTTAAGCAGCTACTGGTTGGATGGGTCTCCTGGAGCATTTCTCCAACTGCTTGCTCCGCGCCCTCCAGGCAGGTTTGGGCTTGAAGTGATCAGTTTTTTGCCATTCTGGTTGCTAGGTCTTCAAACTCCAATCGCTAGAATCTGCTTAGCATAGATTCCTAAAGCCTGGACCCTGCACCCTAAGCCACTCTCAAGCAGCGCTTCATATACATAGATGTGCGGAAGCCATAATCTCCTCAAAGCATCAAGTAGTAGAGCCCAGACTAACGTATGGCAACCTACATGCTTTTGCCTCTGCCGTATACCACACGAATGCAAGGTTGCAGTCATTGAGCATAATATGGTAATCGTGGTGACAAGCAGCACTACAGCAACAAAAAGCAAGACAGGCATACCTCCGTACTACCTAACCTTCCTATCTGGTGTAGGGCTCATGGGCATAGAAGGATCCGTGTTCTGCTCCCCAAACCCTAAAGAAAAACACCAAAACCCTGCCAAAAACAGCTAAACCTTAAAAAAAGCCTAAACCCTAAAACAAACCCCTAAACCCTAAAAACCCTAAGGTTTCTGGACCAGGGTAAAGGGCCTTTGGGCTAGGCTGTTGTATGCTTGCGCAGGACCTTGACGACCGATGGCGAAGCCCTCCAGGCCCTTTGGGCAGATTCTACCTATAGTCTCCATTGTGGTTCCTTTTTTTGGTTTAACCAAATATATAATAAGGATCCTAGAAGGTAACCCCAAAAGGAGCTACAATGGAGACTACAGGTAGATTTTCTAGAGCTCAAGAACGGGGCCTTGATTATTAGAATAGGATTCCGTTTAAAGAACTTTTCAACGGGTTACTATGAGATTGAACCCAGGAACCTTACTTAGATTGCAAGGGCTTCCTTCATGTGAGACTTGAGGATCTGTAAAGTTTATGGTTTACTTCAGGGAGATGATCGGGCTCTTGCCTCCGTAACCACACTTCTTCGGGGTATGTGGGGGATTCATGTTTGGGTCACGACCACGGGTTCAATTTTGTTATAAGTCGTCTAAACGCCGGACCATGAGCAGTTGCACGTTCGTTGGGACACTCGCTGCGTAGCAAGACTGTCGCGATCGCTTCGGCTTCGAGTAGCCGTAAATGGTGGATCATGCATTCAAGCTCTCATCAGCCGGGACTGGATACTCGATGAGTTTTCTGCCGTGTTGGCTATCATGCCGAAAGACATCATGGAACACTTTACTAGGTTGTGCATGCTGCAACAATGTTTTCCTCTCATTCATGCGCTGTTCTGTTAGACCCCAAAGCCTGAACCGAAGTCTAGTAAAGCATGCCGCAGTTCAGGCCTTTGACGACCTATTCAACGAAGGCCTGAGCCGGGAAAGCTGAGATCCGTATTGCCCCCGCCTTCCTCTACAGTACCTCTGATAGTACTCCTGATAGTACCCCTTGTAAGTAGCACGGCTTTTTGCTAGTAAGCTAGTAACTAGTAACACTTATAGTAGACCTATAGGAGGGTCGGGTTCGGGAATATTTCGGACCTAAGCACGCCATAATTCGTCGAGCCTTCGATGCGAAGAGATTGCGGTTCTGCTGGTGGCTGATGCAACTTGAAAGGAATGCCGAGAATCAGGGTCGCCTACGATTCCCGGCGTAGCTACGCAGGTATGGGGGTATGGGTTTACTCTGAGCCCTCAAGCTCAAGCCCAAGTACATCCTTCGAACAACTAAAGCTCGAGGCGACCACTCCTAAACTCTAATTATTCTAATTAATGATTTCGACCCCTGTTTTATCCAATTCGTCAACTTCGTGGTTGAGGGGGGGCGGGGGGGGGCTCCATGCCGACCTTGTGCCAGGCAGCGAATCCAGGACGGACCATGAGCGCAGCTTTGGGGAGGGCAGTTGGGTTGAGGGTTTTCAGGATGTTAACTTTCAGGGTTAGATAGCCGAGTCAGAAAGTCGATACGACGGCTTGCCAAGCACAGTCATGCGTGATGAAAAATTTGTGCAAGCTCCGTGCAAGTACGTTAGAACAAAAGCACTCGGCAGCATGCGCAGGTGCAAGGAACAACCATGACAAACAAAAATATCAATCCGGAAAGAGCCAGGCAGCTGCGACAGACCTGGAGCGAGTAGGATTTTGAGCTTTGTGCTGCTCAGAGGTGTTCGTTGTCGGAACCCTAAGGTACCACATCTTCCGGACAGCGAAACATGACATGCGAGTTTGTCAGAGCATAGGTAACCTGTTTCAGCAAGCCGTGCTAGGCACTAAACCTGAACCCCAAATCCTCCAACCCTGATGCCGAAAACTGAAACCCGAACCCCAGAACCAAAGCCCCAAAGCCTCCAAAATCTAGAATAATCTAGACACCAAGCCCCACATCCTAAAGCCGAAACCGGAGGCAGCTAGGCCCAAAGGGCCGGTCCAGAAGCTTCCCTAGCTGGCGCGTATCTAGGAGGGCTTTCTGGGGTTTTGGGGTTTTTGGGTTTTTATGGTTTTAGGGGTTTAGAGGTTTAGGGTTTTGGGGTTTTATAGGGTTTTAGAGTTTTTATGGTTTTAGGGGTTTAGGGTTTTTGGGTTTTCGGTTCATATGCCATCCTTCTGGATCCAGGACGGAGTGCCTCGTTGACGAAAGCTTTGCCTGGCTAGAGGACAGCAGCATCGGCTTACGTGCAGTGTCTTCACGCACTCAGGGACATCGGTTTAGTTAGTAACCAGCTCCCCTCGCAACTTTGCACACCACACTCAGTTGCCTTGGAGTCAGCTGGCTGAGAAGTTAGACATCCAGGGTTGCCACAGTTGCAAGGACAGCGTTCTTCCGCAGAAGGTGAAGCTCAACTTGGAAAGATGTCGGAGACGACCCTTGGGCCAGGCAGGCTCATGGATCACTCATAACCCCGGCCATAGTTTAGGGCGTATTTGGGGTTAGTCACGCTGGAGCCTGCACATTGATGTCGATCAAGCTTTTTTTGCTCTTGACTGGATCCTGAGCATTGATCCTAGAAGCGAAGCGCCCGAAACTGACTTTGAACATTAGCTGAAGCTTCGGAGTCGTCACTTTCAGGCCTCGCATCGTTTGGCTTCGTACCAGGGTTTCGTTTTGTGTTACAGTGAAGACACTGCCTGCGAAAGCTGACAGGGGTGGACCGTCGATGCATGTCGATGCTATTGTTTTGCTTGCTGTTGTTGTTGTTGGTTGTGTTGGAGGCCGTGGTGGTGGTGGCGGTGGCGGTGGCGGTGGTGCTGCACAGGAGTGTCCTTATTGTGGCTATCGTTATAGTGATTGTCATTGTTACCCATAACTTGATTATGGTCACGCTTTACATATTCTGATGTCATGATTGTTGTCAACGTTCCGAATGCTGTTGTCGCTGTTCTTGTTTCATCTAGAGGTTCATGGTGGTGACGAGGAGATTTGCAAACGTTGGAACCTTGGCCAGCGCTCTTACCGGCTATTGTACGTAGATCCGTGCGTCTAGCAAACCATAGAGGCACGTCGAACGTACCGTTCGTGCAGGCATAGTCCAGCCCTTAACCCCAAGCCCTAACCTATACTCTACACCTATATCCTAAAGAAACTTAAATGCCAAGCCAGCCGAAGCCCACGCCGTGCAGAAGGTTCCGGTCAAGATGCCATTCCTCCTGCGGAGGGGCCGCCTGAGGCTGTTGCTTTAATCAGTCTATGACTAGTCGGTGTCTATCGATTCACAGTTGCTGGTCGCATCGTTCGCGATCACTCAGCTACTGTTTGAACCGCACAGGGGGCAAATGAAGTTTAAGATACTCACAAGAAATCTAGATGCACTGCCATGTGCCGAGAGAAGAGTTTCTATAGTGGTCAGCAGATATCGCTGTATTTCTCCGCAATCGGATAGGCAAGTAAGTAATAGTCTGTCTGTCTGTCTGTCTGTCTGTGCGTGTGAGTGTGTTGTGTGTGTGCGCACGCTGCCGCGAACTGAGCCCTTCTTCCCCAAGTATAAGCTGTTCCGGCTGGAGGTTGGGCATCTAGTACCCCGAAATAGGCATGCATCGCTCTAGCCTCTTCCATTGATCCCCAGAACAACATTGGGTTGTGGCTTCAGCAAGTATCTCCGTCGCAGAATCTCGATAGAGTGCTCCCTGTTCCCATTCGCCTCTATAGGCCACCTTGGAAAAAGTATCCAGGTTCCCCATGTTTGTGTGATTCTGCAAGCAGGTAGAACAAAGGTGAAGTCTAAAACCTCGAGCCCCAAATGTGGACATGGTCTCAAAATCCGGCTCCGTTGCAAGGGCCACCACGGCCTTCAGCACGCCGCGCCAGTACGAAGTTGATCCTGAGGAGCGAAGCCACTTTGCCCTCCGATGCGTCGAATGCTTAGACCCCACAGGCCAAGATCAAGCTTCAGAGTTTCAGGATGGCTCGGGATGCTCGGGGCACAATGATTAGACTCGACCAGTGGTTGAGAAACCAGTAAAATGAGGATGCTCAGTCGGACATAGATTGATATCAGCCACTGGAGCAGCATCCGCATCACGAGCATCAAGAAGACATCGAACTTTTAAACCTTAAACCTACCAGCACGAACAACATCGTTTTTTGACTGGACGGGTATGGGCATGTTTGGTTGTCGGTTCCCGGAAGTTCGACGACACCCACCAACACACCAACGTCGCTGTGAGAGCCTGTATCCAAAGTCCGAATCTTGGCAGACGAAGGGACGTTGGAAGGTGCTGGCTGATATTTCTCTCCAGACACACAGGCGTCGGGTTCACCATTTGGGGTCTGCCTTGTTACGGCATGTTCGTATGGCTCACGCATCCCCAGAAACTTTCGTCAATGACGGAGTGAACACTGAGTTGTGAGCTGTCAATATCCATACTCCAGATCCTCAGAGGTTCAGAAGAGTTCGCATCTTAGGGTTTCTTGGTCCAAACACCACGCCCTCATTGTATAATCTGACCATTCAGATGTGCCAGTTTCCCCAAACTTCAGCGCGAGCCCTCCGACGTGCAGGAAGCAGAGTCGGCACTTGGGTCCCTGAAGCGGGTGAGGAAAGCGAACCTTCGCAGCAGCAGAAGAAGTTGTTGCTTGTATATGGGAACGTAGGTATGCAGGCATGCAGACAGTTGTGTAAATAGGTATGGTATGTATGTAGGCATGTAGTAGTCATGTATGTATGGATGCAGGTATGCTGTATCTACAAGCATTTAACATTGATTATGCGTCTACACATGAGGTTTGATCTAGAGGTCCTTGTCTGCGGCTTATGTAAACGATGTTCAGATGCAAAAGGTTGCCCTGACAGTTTCGTGATGGTATGTATATGCATACACATATGTGTAATCTATAACACACATCATGATAATTATATACAGACGGACATCTACTACGCACGCTTGATTTCGTGTCAATGTACGGTTGCTGGGCTCGCACGCCGGTGCTGGAACCAGGATCCCGTGCAAGGTTCTCCGAAAGACTTGCCACAATCTAGTTCTCGGCTTGTCCCTAGGACTTGTGATACGTTTGAACAGCCAGCCTGGACATCCACGAACAAACTGCCTTTGCATGGAGCGATAGTTTCACCACCGACAGCAATCCAACCTACGAACTGTGGCCGACCAGCTATTAGTCCAAAACCCAAGTAGCTGCCAAACCACTACATGATTGACTGAAGCTAAGCTAACTGATCTGCATGAGAGGACTGCTGTGGCGGCCTGGTCAGGTTAACTCAGTCTGCTCTCTCAAGACATGACTTGGAGCGCTCATACATAGGTTGAGGCCTAGATTTTATGGTGCGATTAGAACAGCTACTCACGGTATGTCTCTTCCAGTTATCCAAGTAGGAGCGTCTGAAGCATGTGAGCGATGCCCTGCAGTTGCCCTGATTACCCGTAAGCAGGCATCCAGGGCCTGGTCGCAGCATTTTCCATCGTTGCTTCAAGAGCCCTGCTCTCCGAACCCCCGGGGCCCAAACCTCTAAACGCAATGCCCAAACCTAAATCTATCTTAATCTTAAGGCCATCGGTGGACCCGAAGCCTCCCTCCATGAGCCACTTGAACCCTAGGCTCCAACCCCTGAGCCCTAAACCCCAAACCCAGGGCCGTTACAATAAAGATAACTAAACCCATCGAAAGAACCTCAAGCCTCCATCCCAGGCACGACAACTGCCCAAACCTGGACCAGGCGGAGACGGGCTCCGCTTCAGAGTTCAAGCGTTCAGCTGTAAGGGTTTAGGTTTAGGGCCTTGGGTGTTTAGGGTTTAGGGTCTCGATCAAGGGTTAGAGTTGTGGTCCAGCTTTTGGGGAGGTTCGGAGAAACGGACTCCCTGGTTCTGTGCTGGGCTTGAAGTCTTAAGTTCCTTAGCAGCTGGACAGGAGGCGCCTTCCCTGAGTATCTGTTACCCACAGCTTACCAGGCCAAACTGTATCCAGCTTCTTCCTGGCTGTACTAACTGCAGATCACGGGACTACGTTTGAATCCCGAGCTTTCATCGATCAATTCACCGAACCGATTAGTTACAATGATGAAAGCCTGTAGAATGAAACAGTCATGTCATGACTACAAGCATGAAATTTTAACCCTTCAACTCTGTTTCGAGATAGACGCTGAGCGACTCGTATCGCAGGTCTGCGAGCTGAGGGAGCAGAATGCCGAGTCAGCCGAGGCCCCAGACTGTTGTCCGGGCCTTTCATTTTCGACAAGGGCGGTCCCTTGAACAGTTGTAAGAGGATTTGATAGAGAGGCTGTTATGATCTGCAACAGTTCTCAGAAAGGTTTACCCAGTCTACTCAAGCAAACCACTACGTCCTGTGTACCTACATCGGTTTTTCTCCACATATGTATGTATAATATGTATACACCGCGAGGACATATACCAATGCATGTGGTTACATAAGTTACATATGCAAACATGCACATGCCTTTGCGAACAAGAGACATCCACAGAGGTACCTTGATAGGTATAGTAGTACTAGCAAAACACAGTAGTGGCAATAGTGATTGCCGTAACAACAACAGCAACCAAACGCAGAGAATCATAGTACTGGAAACATTCCCTGCCTGTCAATGAGGAAAGGATCATTCACTCCTGGCGTGAGAACAAGGTCAGCCCGTGCAAAGCCGTGTGAATAAATGGGTTTCTGGAATTGGGTGGGGCGGGTGAAAAGGGGCCTTTTGCGTGCTACACGCGTTAGTGTTGAGGGTGTATACTGTGTATATTCGGGATCCGGTCAAACAAAATCTGTTGCAAAGTGTCTGCAGGGCCCAGGTTTGTTGGGTTCTTGTGTTTTCAGTCTGTTTCTTGACGTTTGCTGGTTTTTGCCACCTCGAGTGGGTTTGCGATTTTGAGTTCCGGTGGGTGATGGTGAGCTTTGAGTGCTTTGCTAGCTCGGACCCTGACCTTGATCCGAGACGGTGTTCGACGGTAACTGTCAATAGATCACTGGAAAAATTGGGGTCAGGAGGTTTAGGGTTTAGGGGGTTTAGGGGGTTTAGGGTGTCGGTGTAGGGTTCAGTGTTTAGATAGGGTATCGCGATAGGAAGTATCACCAGCAACACCATCAGGATTTGCAAAGAAGAAACTACTGACCGTACCAGAGCCGCTTTCAGAAGATCAAGCATGACTAATGATAAAACTCCTACTCATGTGCAAGGAAACCCCATAACCCTGCACCTACATCCTAGACCGAAGCCGTAAACCTAAACCCTAATCCGTGAATCCTGAACCATAGAGCCTCAAGTTTAACCTCAGAACCCTGAACCCGCGCATGGACCACAGGGGCCAGTACAATTCCTTAGGGATTCTTGTTATACTTCTACCTTAAAATAGCCCCATACCTTATTCTAATTATCCAGGCTCCTAAAATAGAGCCCTCTTTCTTCGAGCCCTCTAAGGACCCCTTTAAAGCAGCCCTGATGTAACTACGACTTGGAAAGAGCCTTCTCGCCAGGCTGCCGCTCCGATTCCAAAGCTCTCCTTGAAGCCGGTCTTGGGCAAAAGCAAGGCCGACTCATGTGAGGGGGCTGGGTTCAGGGTTTGGCGTTTAGGATTTAAGGTTTAGGGGCTTAGTAGTTAGGCAGCACTGGTCAGTAGAGAAAGATACTGATATGGTTGCTGTTGCACATTTATTTGTTTTCTCTCGCTCTCTCTCTCTCTCTCTTTAGCGGCTTGCTTTTTGTACTTGGCGTTGACTCCCGTCATGTTCATACCGGCCATGCTTCATGACGGCATCTCGCGCTTCACAACTTGTCCTCGCGTTCAGAACGCAACCACGCTTCTCACAGTAAGCGTACTCGTCATGGGTCCAAGAAGAAGAGCTCTGACATAGATGTTTATGGTGCAGGTCTTTGAGAGCGTGTACTACTCGCTACTACTAGTGGTAAAGATGAGTTGAGGTGGCCACTCACAGTTGCGACAAACAGGAGAGTAGGTAAACCTTGAACCCCCGAGCCCAGAGGCCGTGCTGAGTTGTGGTCCAAAGACTTGCGGGGCTTTTGAAGTTCCCGAAGCCAAACGTGCCTAAACCTAAACCGCAAGACGTCAAGACAAAGCCCAAGACACCCCAATTCTGCACGAACAAAGCTTCCAAATGCTAAGACTCTAAACCCAAACCGGGTTTGCACCATTTGCGGCATGACAGCCCAGCAGCACGTTCGGATATCATGCATGCACTTATTTTGCTACTCACATTTTCATACATGTGCGCGTGACGTTCTTAAGTTTTGTTGTGTTCAGGCTGACTTTAGAGTTGTCCAGCTGACCAGGTGGCTTGGGAGGACTCGTCGCACCTGGCAAACATGCCCGGTTCCTCAAAGCTTCTTCGAACGTGCGATGGCGTTTCAGGGTTCAGGGTCGCGGTCCAACTGTTTGGTTCAGGGTGACAAGACAGAGCTTGAAACGGCTTCTGGAGGATGAGGGTCGAGGGCCACTGGTTTGTTAGAGGCTCAGGCTTTTGGCTACATCGGGAACCGAGCTCGCAGTTGTTGTGTTTCGAACGGACCCTCCCCAAGCCCAAAATGCCCTAAACCCGCTCCTGAATTCTTGCGAGCCCCCCAGCCTCCCATGGGAACGATTTCATCATAAGACAAGCAAGACCCTGGTCCCTGTAACCTATGTAGACCGAAGTGCTATAACCGTTGTGTAACCCCTGAAACCTGAACGCCTATAGGCCTAAAGCACTCAAACCCCTGCAAGCCCCGCCCCTCAAGGCCTGCACGCCATCTTCTTCAACCCCTACTGCATCTCCCCTAAACCCGCCGTAACAGAGTCGAGCAGTCGGACTAAAAAGAAGCTCAACCAAACCCTAAGCCCTAAAACCTTAACCCCCAGCCCTAAACCGTATACCATGCCCGACACCCTAAACCCTAAGCCCTCGACCCTCTCCCCGAAACCAAGGCCATTCGGGCACATCGCGAAGCCCCGCTTCAACCGCTTCCCACCAGATCTGGAGCCTCCAAGTCAGGCTGCTTGGTTTTGTTTATGTTTTTTTTTTGTGATTTTTAGGGCATCTGGGGTTTGAGGGGCATAATTATAGGGCAGGGTTTGTGGTTTTTGGAGTTCAGGGCTTGGGAACTTCGGGATTTTGAGGATTCAGGTGTTTTCTGCGTATAGAGCTTTGTTTGCTTTTTGCTCTTGGAGTTTTACGGGTTTGGGTTTGTTATTTTAGGGCTTTCAGGCTTTGGGGTTTTCTTGAGACAAATGGCGTTTGGGATCGCAAGAGGCTAGGCATAGGGCATGGGGAAGTCGATGCCAAAATCGGCATTGCGTAGGGAAACAGCAAGGTATCGTAAGGGTGCAGGTCCTCGCAACTTCATGGGGGATGTTTAAGGGTGATTTTGGTTTTCTTGTCCTTCCAGGCTTCCATAAATCAAGGGGCCTTGGGCAAGCAACTCCTCGTTTCCACCATGAAGAATAGTGGACAACTAAACCCTACACCCTATACCTTAAGCCCTATTCCTATAAACCCTAAAACCCCTTCAAACCTGATGATTGAACCATTTGAGCCCGATAAACCCTATGAGCCCTTAAACCCTATAGACCCTGAAACCCTAAACCCTACAAGCCCTAGAACCCTATAAACCCTACAAGCCCTTCAACCCTAAAGCCTATAAACCCTTAAACCCTAAACCCTACAAGCCCTAGAACCCTATAAACCCTACAAGCCCTTCAACCCTAAAGCCTATAAACCCTTAAACCCTAAACCCTATAAGCCCTATAAGCCCCTCAACCCTAAACCCCATAAACCCTTAAACCTTAAGCCCTATAAACCCTATACACCCTTACACCCTAAACCCAATAAGCCCTTAAACCCTTAAACCCTAAACCCTATAAACCCTTAAACCGTAAACCCTGGCATCCATTTAGTCGCCAAATGTTTCGCTTCGTGACAGTCCGCATGACCGATTGCATAAACCCTAAACCTTAAACCCTAAACCCTACACTAAGTTTGGGTTATGCTGCATTGGGGGCTCAAGCCGCGAGCAGCCCCAGCGCTGCCCTCTGGCAAGAGCCCGGCCCCTTTTTCTAAGTTCTGGTTAAAGACCCCCCAAGGGCCCTTTAATAGAGTCCTTATGGCCCTGAATAGTGGGTATTAGAGGGTTGTTGGGGGTCTAGCTTAAGGAGTTAACTTAAGGAAACCATATCATTTAGTATGGATCCCTTCATGTTAACTTGAATTCAACTCCTTAACAAGGACCAGTTTTGAGTGTGCCGAGTTTGGGGTTTAGGGGCTTAGAGTACATGAAGGCTTTACGGTGTACGGTATAGGGTATAGATTTAGAGTATTAGTGTTTATGACATAGGAGGGTTTTAGGGTTCGAGGGTTTAGGGTTCAGTGTACAGTTTCCAGGGTTCGGGTTTGGTGTGTGGGGTTCGGGGTTCAGTGCACCTCATGCTCAGTGTGTAGGGGTCAGGGTGCAGCACACCTCACGTGCACAAAGGCGATGTTGAATTCGGAGTAGGCTGCTCCAACAGTTTTAGATCCTACAAAGCTCATGCGGTAGCTGGCTGTTGATGTTGCCAACATGTCTGGTGAGCTCCTGCCGGCTACCGGCGCCGTGCTCCGAACGGCTCAGCCCAGCGTTGCAAGTCTCCGGGAGGCCAGGGCTTTGGCTTTCCGCGCATGCCAGAGAGCAGGGGAATTTTCGTGTTGAGACCCAGAAATACACGCCGGACTTCGTCAGTAATGAGATCATGTCGGATGCGCTGAATATTTTCCATCTTGTTTTAAACATTTATATCCAGGGAGCTGATCAATAGCCAGCCTTCAATACTGCATGTTTCCAGTCAAGATGAACAGCTGGGAACTGTTGCTATGGCAATCTTGTTAGTTGTTTCGAGGGATGGTACGTGCCCGAGGGTTTGGGGTGCTGGTGTCTTGAGTATTCTTTAGCAAGATCACTGCACACCTTCTTTAAGATGACCTTCCCCACCACTCGACCACCTTGCATTTCAAGCTATGCTCACAGGCCCAACCCGAAACCCCAATAGACCCCTAACGCCCGTATACCCTATTCCCGAGCAATCTTAATATTTATATTCGTATGACTAATATTCATATGAATATCATGATTAAAAGAAAAAATAAGCAACAAATACATATTTAGATATTTTGGACCCTGAGGCACTCGGGCCCTTTCTCGGGAAGCTGCGAGAGTATCCACAAGCCAGCACTCGGATCTTGAGCGAGCTCGGGCGCCTAAAGCCCCCCGGCTTCGGGATTCTGATGACTTGTTGCTATCATGAGCAGTATCATGATTATTATTATTATGATTCTGATTGGTATTAGTAATAATATTGTGGTTAATTAATACTAGTATGATGTTTATTATTACGTACTACTATTATTATTATTACTATTATTATTAGTAGTAGTGGTAGTTAGTATAATACTATTTTTCAAATCCCCATGGAGTTTTTGAGGTTCTAGTTTACGGATGTTTAGGGCTTACTATAGTCCCATATAGTTGCGTGTCGATTTCAGATCGTTGTGGAGCTTTCTTAGAGGCCCCTGCCAGCATTGCTGTAATGCAAGCACAAGTAGAACAAGGATGGGAGGGTATTCCGGGCAACAGCCGCACCAGACCCCCTCTGCAAGCTCGAGCTATGAAGTATGGTCCATCTCCGCGGAGGATCAAACGAAGGGCTCTGGTAGTGGAACGAGATCAACCGCCAATCTTAGCTTAAACGCTCAAGACCGTAGGCCCTTAAACCCGCGCTGAACCATTAACCCCTTGACCCTACACCCTAGGAAGGCATCGCTCGCGCTCCTAGTGTTGGATGCTTTGCCGAGCTGCTCTTGTGAGGTCCTGTGGACGAAAGCAGAGCGCCGGGCCTTATAGATTCATAGGGCATGGGGATGAGGGTTATGGAGGCAGCCTAAACCCGATGATCCATGCGGCTTATATATAGGGCACCAAATGTCTAGCATATACAGGGCTTGTAGTCGTATAGGATTTAGGGCTTAAGGATAAAGATGCAGATGCTGTGGAGGGGCATTCGATGTTTCGGCCTGTCCGCACGAAAGACGTCTTGAGGCAGAGTGAAACGTCAGCTAACCCGTTAACAGCGCCAACATCGTATGACATGAACGTATATTTCCCGGATAGCCACTTGTTGATGCAGGTGAACGCCTTCCATTTTGGTGCATGCATCAATGCATGTGCCAAGGCACGATGCTTCGTGGCAAGAGGTAATTCTCTACCGAAGATCAGCCGCCCGCTGCCATTGAACACACTGGATCTTCTGAGCCCCAAACAATTTCCGAACCCTAACCCCATCGCCTTAAGCACTGTAGGAGCTTCAAGGGGTAACAAGTTTCTGCCTTTGTGAAGTCTCCATGGGTAAATAGCACCTTTTTCCCTGAAGGCCGAATCCTGGAGACCTGCTTTGGGGCTTCTGCAGCAGATGCAAGCTGTGCGCGTGGAACAGAATACGGCCCCTGGGCGGCTCTGGTGGTGGGAGCGAAGGGTGCTGGTGTTCAGGGGTTTTATGTCGAGATCAGACTGCTGAGGTTGTGTGATTCGAGATTAATCGGTGTTTTGGGTTGCGATGTTGTGGAGTTGTGCTGACGCGGGCGGTCAGCAGAGTCGCGAAGAATGTAAGGTCGCAACAGTGTAGCAGGCTGCAGTGGCAGGAATGAACTCGAAAGGTCGGAGTGTTATCGTGAAAACTCACAGCCTCGTACCGGTAAGAGGGCAACATCTGGTAGGCCATCGGCGATATGCCCACGTCCGAAGGTAACCTTCAGTGCTTGCATCAATGCATGCGAGAAGTGCCACAAGTGGGAGTCTGCTGTGGAGCTGTTGTCTCAGATGACACTGAAGAGGGTGGACAAGAACTTGATTACCTACAGCGCTTGCATCAGTGCATGTGCCACTTCCGGCCAGTGGGAGCAGTCGCTGAGCCTGCTGCACAGCATGCGATCTTCAACGATTTCACCAGACTTGGTGGCCTGCAACGCATGCATCACGAGCTGCGCCCGGGGAGCTCAGTCGCAAATGGCTGCTGGGCTCTTGCAACCAGGCTTCTGCGGAGTATGGGCTTGGACTTTGATTTGTAGTGCAGTGTGGATTTGGACTTTTCGGATTTTGTTTTTGGATGCTACCAGGGCCCGAAGCTAAGCAGGGTCCTGAAGCAGACTTGGAGCAAGAAGACATCTGAGGCAGAAGATGCCAAGCTTGCGGCTGAGCCCTGATGTGATTTCCTACAGCGCTGTCTTCGAAGTCTGTGAGGAGACCAGGCAATGGGAGCAGACCTTGAATCTCTGTGAGCAGATGCAACACCAGAGCGTTCAGCTCGATGACTTCGGATACTTTGTACATACTTGCGATATTTGATAAGCTTTCGCGGTATTACAACAAGGAAATCAAATTCGAAATGCTTCTCAGAGGCTGTAAGACAAGCCCAGGATACAATGCCGTCATTGGCGCCTTCTCACGTGCCGGAAAGTGGGACTTGGCCTTGCGAATGCTGGCGCTGAAGGAGTTAAGCGGCTACCCGGTGTCCTGGACAGAATAAGACGAATAAGACCAGTGGGCGACTGTTCCTCACATAGAGTGAACCCTGAACCCAAGGTTAATGATGGCACCGGCATGCGATTGAAGGTCTGAAGTCTTGAGCAAGGTTGCCATATAGTTCTACCGAACCCTTAAGTTGCTCAGCTTTTTCTCCTAGCAGCCTAGTGCTGTGTTTAGAGTGGCGCAAGGATTCAAGTTTAGGGACCTGGGCTGCGTTCTACGCCTTGCAGGTGTACGGTCTCGAGCTCAAGTCGCTCACCCTAAGTACACCTGCACAACCCTACAGCAAGCCCTCAACCTCGAACCCCTGATCAAAGCGATGATGGTTGAATGATGTTGATTGGGTCTCTAGTGGCTAATGCTTGCAGTATCTAGAATCTATTCCGATTATAAGCTCTTACTCTTGTTGTCAGTTTTGCCGCGAAAGGTCGACGTCCATGCCTGCAGCGCCTCAGTGAGTGTCTGCGAAAGGGCCGGCCGTTGGGAGGAGGTTTTGAGGCTTTGGCCGACGCTGCAGAAGGCTGGGATTGTCGACTTTGTGATGGCTTCTTGGAAATCAAGGGTTTGAGCTTGCCTATTCAAAAAGGATCATCTTGGGGAGCAAAACCCCCGACTTTTTCTGGATCTGATAGCTACGAAGGTAGGCAATCAGGACAGCTGAGGTGTTCAGGAGGCTTAGGCCTGTTGACGTGGAGCTTGAATCGAACAGAGGTCACCTGCGCGCCGCCAACGTGAATTCTTCGAAGCGCTAGTGCTTGTTTCGGATTGTGGCAGGGGGGGGGGGGGGGGCCTTTAAAAAGCTACACTTTTTTCCCTCGGGGGGGGTGGAGGCCGACCGGCCGCTTCCCTGCTCCCCGGAGGAAAAAAAGTCTAGTTCTTAAGCGCGCCCCCCCCCCCCCCTGCCACAATCCGAAACAAGCACTAGCGCTTCGAAGAATTCACGTTGGCGGCGCGCAGGTGACCTCTGTTCGNGGGGGGGGGCGCCTTTAAGAACTCGACATTTATTGCCCTGGGGAGCATGAGACCGGCACGACCGTTTACCGGTGTAGCAAAATACATCGCATTGCACAGGAGCTCCCGTGCTCCTGACCGCGCAGGACGAGAGTTGTCATTGTCAGCATCACCATCACCATCATCATCATCATCATCTTCTTCTTCACCAACATTAGCCTCACTATCATACTATTCACCAACGTCGTCATCATTACGAATGCTTCCAGTGACACATGTCGTCACATCATCATCAGGTTTGTCATCGACAACATCATGAGCACCACCATCATTGCAGTCATAATGCGAAGATCAGCAACTCCATCCTCCTCACGAGCTGTTATTGCTGCTGAGCCCCAAGTTCCAGTCACGCTTGATCTGTTTTCTCGTGTGTTTTTCAAAAGAGCAACATGAATGACCTTCGTGTTTGCGTTTATGCCGATACGAAAACGCGAAGAAACACTGACTGATCTCAGCAGCATGCCCTGCAGCGCACAGGTGCAAGAGGAGGCCAACCGGAAAGAGAGTCAGCTCTATGAGTTCAGCTCGACTGGCCCAGAGGTCATCTCCCTAACACGTGGGGGGATCTGCTAGGGGTAGGGGGGTATAGGGAGGGCGGCACAAGCAGGGAGTACTGACTCTTGTTGGTCTGAGTCTCGATGCACGGAGTTATTGAGGAACTTAGGGTAGGGGGTTTTGAGGTGGACGGCCCAGTGAAGTTGAAAGTTGAAGACTTCCACCTTCCCTACACCTCTTAAGACTGAAAGCACGTTAAGTCCTAAACTCTAAACCTGAGGACATCACGAAGCACCTGGAGAGGGCACTGGAGCTGCAGTGGCTTGTTGGGCATCTTGTCTCTGACACCGTAGCTGCAAGGGTGAATGCTGCTTCTTTCGACTAGTATGGCTATGAAGGTTGCTGGATTCTTCGAGGCTCCCCAGATGACTCCAGTTGCCTCAAGACTGATCGTCCAGATTCTTCACGCCATCACATGGACATTTCCCGAGGGTCATTGGGCGTTTCTCAGAGATGGAACTCGGAGCATTGGAGACATGACGCTTGTCAATTTTGGCCAACTTGAGTCCTTTCGGATTCATGGTGCAGACTTGGGACCTCCAGAGGGGTTCTGCCTGTGGATCTTCACTTGCCTGAGGAGAGGCTGGGGAGACAGACCCGAAATTGGGTTCGATCAGATAGAGCCCAACTCGAAGCGCCTGTCCAAAGATCAATCTTCAAGCATGCTCCTCCGACACCTTGAGCCTCAACCCCAAAAGCTCTTGGGACCTCTGCATCTTTTACTGCAAGGTCCTGAATCCTAAATCAGCTCCCGCGCTTAATGCTGACGTCTTGCAGCTCTAAAAACTTGAGCCGTAACGAACAGATTATGACTATTGCAAGGTATCCGTTCCTGGCCGCAGGCCACGATCAGCTCACCCATGGCTTCTACAAGCATGCTGGCGTGAATTGCGATTTGTGTTCGGCTCTGTTTGTTTGAAGTTTCGTACGGCAAAATTTCAGTCAAGGCTGGCAGTTTGTGGAGCTGTAGTCAAAAGCCAATGCAAGCTAAAGCGAAGCCGTTTCTGACAGGACGAGTCGTAAATCCTGTTCTGCCTCACGCCTCCATCAAATCCAAGCTAAACTCAAGCTATACTCGTACAGTGCGTACGGTTTGGGGCTTAGGGTTATTTCAAGTTGCGCCAACGGGCAATGCCTGCACATCTATCATAGCAGAGCGGCGCTGAAACCAGAGCCTGGTTTGAATGAATGGCCACCGTAAAGCCCTGATGGGACATTGCTAACTCTTTCCTTACTGGTGTCATCCGGACAGAAGGTAGGTCATTCCCACAGAATGGCCGAGGTATGTTGCAGGAATGCAGGCCTTGTGTGCTCGGGCACTTTTCGTGCTGATCCCCGAGGCCAAGACTGTCATGGTGCCTCGACTCTCGGGTGGTCTCTGCTTTTCTTTGGCTGTAGGTTTTTCATGAAATTGTAGAGGAGGTTCAGGCTCCTAATGCAAAGCTAGAGTTCTGTTTCATCTGAACCTGAATCCAATTCGGACGGAACTTGTAACGGCCTGACGAAAACATCGGGGTCCCTGCCTGATCGGGTGCGGAGCAGTACTAGACAGGACATGTTCTGTGGATCGGGCACCGTTCTCGTGGAGGGACGTGCTGCTGGCAAGGACGTGGTTGGTTGCGACGTGTCGCCTCTTGCGCTCTTTGCGGCAGCACACCACACCGACGCCCAAAGCCTCGATCTCGAGTTATTCCTGGCGAAAAGCCGAGAGCTTGCTCATGGCATGAGGCTGAAGAGCAAAACTTGGAAGTATCTGCGCTCCCGGATCGCTAAGGAGCAGCCCGGGGCGCTCCGGGATGCTCTGCACTTTGTGCTCCTGGTCTCATTAAGCCGAGCTCGTGATCGGACCTACCTCCATTCTTCTTCAAAGGAGTGGGGAGACCGTGGGTTCGCCGAAAGAGCCTCAGAGAGCACTTTGGAGGAAGACCTCATGGAGGCGCCGGCCCTGTTTCATGGTGTTGCCCAGCTCTATGCCGCGCGGCTCCGGTCCCTGCGGGAGGCCATGCCCAGAGAAGGCGAGGTCCGGATCCATCGCTGTGACAATCGGATTCTGCGGCTTCCAGAGCAGGTGGATGCGATCATCACCGGCCCGCCGTATCCTGGAGTCTATGACTATCATGAACCTGCAAGTGCTTCCGCCGATCTTCTCGGTGGTCAGATTCTCTACGACTTCTGTGCGCCAGGTTCGACTGTGGGCGGCGGCCGAGTGCCCACAGTGGAAGACCAGGCAGGCCACCTGGGCTTGAGCTCATCCGACTATGCCCCAGGACTCCTGCGTTTTTTTATTTCTCCCTTTAGCCATGTCAGCCTTCAGCCTTCTCAAAGACCGACTGTTGCGAATCCATCCTCGAAGAAGACCCTGAGGAAGGGAGATCGGACAAAACCGTGACTGGCTTGAGGAAGGCACGGACTACGCATCCAAGTGGCGTGAGGAGCAAGAAGCCTGGCTTGCTTCGGCCTTCAGGACTCGTGCTCATCCTGCGCATGAGTAGTGGGTCACACACATTATGGTCCAAAACTGGGTATTCGGTATAGGGTATATAGATCTTTGATGGGGTGTGATAGATTGTGTTCTGATGTGTTTTAGCCAGACGTGTTCATCGTATAGGATGATGACATAAAGGCTGCATGAGGAAGGATTTCTCGAGGCAAAAAAATCTGCAGCAGCCGCTTTGGTTGCTCGCGCACTGTTCCGTGTGAGAAAGACGCTTCTTACAGAAACACCGGCTTGGGGATTGGGCAGCACGACAGCGGTTAGAGGCTCTTCGACATGAACGCAAAAGCTTGGTAATACCCACATCGGCCGTTGAATGCGCAAGTTTGTGTCACACGGCATGTCAAGTCATGGCCGTCGTTAAGACAAAGACGAATGCAACAAAGGCATCACAACTGCCGTAGCAACACCGGATCGAAGGGACACCGTTAACACTATTGTTAAAACAACATATCATGACATTCACAGGTTGACACGTGTTAGGCTCCACCCGCCCCCGCCTTTCGTCAGCAACTTGAAAGTATGGTTGTAGTGTGCGTTGCACAGGAATCTCCGTGCTGGAGGAACCTCCACGCTAATGATCGGCGACGGCGATGCGGCAGCTATGGGCGACGGCGGCTTCGACAACTTGAGACCCACAGTGGAGGCAGCTGAGAAGGTCGGCTTCCGCCTGATAGCGACGGCTTCAATCCGAGGAAAGAGCAAGCATCCAAAGCAGCCGAAAGGCATGAAGCGAACAGAGCATATGGTGCACTTGCTCAAGCCACCGTGAATACGACATCCATTGCTCGCATTGAACTCTAGCCGACGGTTTCAATTCTGGTCATGGGTAACATGGCCCCTTCGCACGCGGGAGCCGCAGCCATGGACCGGCTGCGGCCATACTAGAACCATAACCAGTGGCCCGACGACAAGCCGACGACATGGGGGTCCATGTTTGGTGGTCTCACGACTTTGGCAAGGCTGCAGACCAAAATCGCGTGCCCTAGCTTGTCATCTCGAACTCTCCAGAGAAGGAGGAGGATCTGAGCACTGGCTGGAAGAAGCCCGTCGCCGATATGTTCGCGACTTTGGTATGAATCTGCAAGCGTCCGACTTACGAAGCGCGAAAGGGCAGAAACATTCCGGGATCCGCAGCTCGGAATGTGTTCGCGGGTTCGGGGATGTCGTCCTTCGGGTTACTGGATCCCAAGGGTTGCCCCAGACCTTGGAAGCTTTAAATCCTCCCAAGCCGAGTTGCGGAAGCAAGCGACACCCCAAGCCCCAGAAGCTCAACAGAGAAGCTGCTTTACGATATCTATCAAGGCTAATGATTGTAGGGGGTTCCTTAAGGGTCCTTTAAGAGCTGATTGAGGGCTTCAAAGCAGTTTCAGATAGTCATTACAACGAAGATACAAGGAATCCAGAGAAAACGAGAAGAGTAAGCATGTGTGACACAAACACACACACACACATGCATGCAAACATGCATGCTGGCGTGCCGGCATCGATGTCTGCACATATGGGTATACCTACTGATATGAATGAACAGTGTGTGGCCCCACAGCAGGCGGCAAAGTTCACGACTGCATGCCAGGTAGCGCCGTCCTCGACATCCGGCAGTGCCCGGCGACACCTTCGAGGCTTCGGGAGTTCGGTGTAGTTAGCAATAGTATCTGCAGTTCATGTATATAATGTATGCTTACGTATGTATGTATGTATCTATGTATGTAAGATATGTAACTATGTATGTATGTATGTATGTAACTATAATGTGCATAACTATGTAGAAGGTGTAGATAAATATAAACGTATGTATAATGTGTGAATAAACCATTATGTATTTCGCAAAGGGGATCTTACGAGCAACAGCACACTCAAAGCTGCAAAACATGTCCGTTCCGTCACTGAGATGCCGAGGCACACAGATGCTCGGAAAGACGAGGTCACGCCCATGGCAAGTGAAGGCATCTTGGACTGCACAGCCTTTTCTAAAGCACGTTCCCTCTGCGTAGTGCTTGTTGGTCTTGTCTTCTCCACAAAAAGCTCCACAAAAGCTTGTTCTTTCTGACTGGTTGTAGAGAATCCGACGTTGCCTGAACGTTTCTTGCAGCCGAGGACGAGAGAAGACAGATGTTTCCGCTGGTCAGCTTTCACCGCAGCTTGTGCAAAGTGCAAGTCTGAGATGGAAGATACCATCGGCAGCTGTGTGATAGTGTGGCAGATATAGCAGGCACCCAAACCCTGATGTGAGCTGCCTAGACAACCCCTAACCCCGAGTCGCTTCAGCAACCATATGATTTTCGTACCATCACGGCGAAGTCGTGAGATGTCTCTTTTAAGTAGATTCAATAGTGCTGCCCAGCTTGGGCAGCTAGCTGCCTCCGAGTTGAAATTCGGAGAAATTCGTGAAGTGTACACGGCAAATTGAAGAGATCTCTTCGCTTGGCCTTACATTGGCCTCTGCATTGTTGCTTGGTTGGGCATGTGTGCAAAGCTTGCGGAAGACCCGCAGACAGTCACAACCATGGAGAGCCCACAGCTTCAAGACCAAACCCTTGAAGCCAAAACCACGCGGTGGAAAAACTGCCTGCTCACGGCCCATTGGGCCTATTGGCCACAAGTGGATGTTGAACGAGTGGTCGAACGGAGCAATGAAGGAGTACCGATGGTGCGATGCCCCTGCTTTCCGCACCCAAAGCCATGCAATTCAGATCCCGAGCCACTAAAGAGCAACCCTGGGACATGCCCCAAACTGAGGGTTTATAGGGTTTAGGGATTAGGGTTTAGGGTAGCAGAGGTTGCCATAGGATGGTCTGAGGCCGAAAAGTTGCAGGTTTCCTCTTCGGAGTCCAGGGTGCCCAGTATGTTTCATGATAAGACTGCGCACACTTCTTGGCTTCAAGAGCAGACAGAGAATTTCCACCTATCCATGATGTAGCCGGCCAGCTTAAAGAAAGGCTAACGCCGCCAATTCCGTACCCAAGTATGATTAGCTCCGAAGTTTAGGGTTTAGGGGCTTGAGCTGAGCCTTGTAAGCGTTTCTGCCTACACCCCGCCGGGAGTTGCCATGGCGCTCTTCGCCAAGGTCGGAACTCGCAGTCTTCAAGATTTGGGGTGGGGGCTTTAAGGTTTCGGGAGGTTTTAGGGTTTAGGGTTTAGGGTTTCAGAGTCAGGGTTCAGGGGGTCAGTCTTGGGGCGGCGGACAGTGTTGTGCTCTACCCTTGGTCGTTTTCCCAGGTACTGTCTATCCAAGCCTAGCCTCCTGCCGATTGATTCACATGCAAGACATAGTTAGGAAGAGATTATACTCGGCTATGGTACACTGTACTAGCTAGTCTTGGCTAGCACATAGAAGCGCGTGCTAGAACAAAGCAAAGCTTAACGCACGTAGCTTGATGTGCTTGGGCTTTGTTGGCACGCCTACAACAATGCATAAGCGACTACATGCACATATCGTTGTGTTGACGTATGCATGCATGCATGCATGCATGCATGCATGCATGCATGCATGCATACATGCATGCATGCATGCATGGATGGATGGATGGATGGATGTATGTATGTAACGTTTGTATGTTCGTATGCATATTGGTAAGCATGAGTACATGCATGTATGTCTGTGTGTGTGTGTTTCTGTACACGTGTGTGGGTGTGTGTGTGTGTGAGGAGGGCGGGAAGTGTGGATATCTGTGTATATCATGTGTTTACATATACACATTCTGTTGCACATGTTTGCACGTGTGGGGTTGTCTACAACATGAAGCTGTATGCGTATGTAAATGTGCATGCATGATATGCCCGTAACTCCCGAGCCACATCCTTGGAGTTCCAACCGCACCAGGCTTTTGTCCAGGGTGCAGCGCCGCCGGTGCTGCCTGTCTCGAGGCTGGTTCGGAAAGATTGCCTGTTGATCTTGGGTTATCAGGCCTGGGTAGGTTTCGCATTTCAGTGTGGTGGTTTGGGATTCCTTTTTCAACTTGCGTTTTGACCGGGAGCCCCTATGTTTAATGATTGGCTTGAGCACAGACCTTGCAGGTTTCATGGATAGGCATAGCTACCCAGAGCAGGTGGTGTACGCTCCGGGAGTCGCAGCCCTCAACTAGCAACAGCTTCGTTCCTGCCTCATCATACTCAAACTCCAAGTCCTGAACCCCGCAAAGCCGAGATTTCGCTTGATAGACAAGACTAGCAAGTCTCTTGGCCAAGCCACCACCACCAGCAACAACAACAACAACAACGACAACAACAGCCACAACAACGCCATGACCGCCCCCTCGACCATCGATTTCAGCAGCATCATCCTCATTCTCATCATCATCGCCGTCATCATCGTCATCATCATCGTCGTCATCATCATTATGTCCGGTCTGGCGCATCAGAAGCGTGAACCCGACACCGTAAAGCCTACTGAGACGAGTAACCGACGATCATCTAACCATCTATCTAACTTTCTACCTACCTGTATCTATTCTATCTCTATATATATACACATAATCACAAGTGCCTTTATATATATATATATATATATTTGTAAATATATACCTGTATGTATATCGATATCAGTATTTACATCTATATCAAAATCTATACCAATATTGATATCTATATCTACCTATAAGCACATCTACGGAAGGCTGTCCTCGACACCTGGTCGGCCACTTCATGAAGCTCTTGATCGAGGCCTTGATTTGGAGTTTCGGATTTGGAGGTGCTTCTATCTATATGGTACGTTTAGTAGCAGCAATCTGAGTCGTAGTCGTCGTCGTAGTAGTAGTAGTAGGAGTAGTAGGAGTAGTAGGAGTAGTAGTAGTTTTAGTCGTCGTCTTCGGCCGTACGACTTCAGTGGATGCTGGTTGCATCAAGGGCTATTTTACAATCAAGCGTCAAGTTGCAGCACATGTAGTGGTATGAAGTGAATCCTGGAGCTCGCACAGCTACGTGCCGACTTCGCATCGTACTTCAGGCGCTTCATGTTCCGCAGGCAAGCAGTTCCTGCGACCATCGTATATAGCACTCCCTGAGCAAGGTGTGCCGTCAGCGGTTGCTGTGGCCGCCACAGTTTTGGTGGCAGGCGTAACCACGAAGAGGCCTTCCAGGGAGAGTGAACAGCTCTGCACCAGGCTTCCGGCATGAAGAGTGTCGGGATGTTCGCGTCTGACAATGCAGAGTTTTAGCATTTCGGGTGCCTGCAACCTCAAGAGAGCCATGGATGACTACACAGGGCGTGCCGTCGGTACGATCCTAGAGGATCCTGACGAGCCCGACGTGAGCCCGCGCCGACCCAGCATGTTGACACACACGCACACGCACGCACACACACACAGACAGACACACACAGACACACAGACATCGTAACATGCTGAGTTCAGACAGTCCCCGGACCTCAAAGCTTAAAGCACAGATCTTCAACCCTTTCGGCACCTTTCGGTAAGCGGTCAGGCCTCAGCAAGAGCAGAAACCCGCCTGCCCCCTCAGCACTTATGCGGAAGGGCAAAAACCAACTTCCAGAAACCCCGGAGTCCAAGTTGTAAAATCCGGAACCTGAAACTCTAACCCTCTTCCGACAAGCCGCATCAGACGGTCGCCCATCACACGTTCAGCAGTGGCCATGAGGGCCAGGGTCCCAGTCGGAGTCGTGGGTGCAAAGTCATAGTAGTACAGACCCTTCTTGGTTTAGGTTTTCTTGCAAGTCAAGGCTCTTTGTTTGGATGTATTTGCACGGCAAGGCTGAGAGTGACTGCATATGTTGGTTCTATCGGCATACTGGGGCGAAGGGTTCAGCTTCCACCCAGGCAACGGCAAAGAAGAAGAAACCGACCACAAAGAAGGCCCAGGGCGGACTGTGCGTCGGTACGGAGCATACTTACTATAGGGGCCTAAATAATTACCAATACTATTTTGGAGGTTCCTTGTTGTAATTATAGTATCATGGGCCCCAAAACCCTATTCTAGTTATTAAGGCCCCTATATTATTCTAAATCAGACCTTGGCTGCGGCTCCTGAGCATGTGTGCTGACTTGTTTGTAACAATGCAGACTGAGAAGGAAGCGAGCTTGCAGAAATTGGCTATGTATATACGAACACACATGCACACGTATACATGCAGCTTTCTGGTGGGCTGTGCGCACATGCCTGCATGTTCCGCACATACAAGAACATTCGCCTTGGAAGTTGACCGTCGGCGCTAAACCCTAATCCCCCTAAGCCCAAAGCCTCAAATCCTCAACAGAGACCCTAACCTTATATCGTAGACCTCTCAGACTGAATTTCGGAGCATAGGTTGCCTGAGGAACAGTCTCTGGGCCAAGTCATACCGAAATCCTCGGCATCAGGATTTAGTTTCAGAGCATGTTGTGGAGTATTTATACGTGCAACTCTCGGGAATCAAGCGCCATGAGCAAGCCGCGTGCCTTCAAGTTTCAATGAAGCTGCTGTAGCATTTCTCGCAGAGCCTGCGCTCGCGGGTGAGGAGTATTCTAGGGCTTAGTGTTCGGAGTCTAAATAGGGTCTAGCATGTACTGCTGGGGTTTGGTGTTTGTTTCACGCGGAGTGCCAGGGAAGCTTCTACTGAGAAATCTGTGCGACGTTTGATGGTTCGCTTCATGTATATACTGGAAGCACCCGAGGCTGAGCAGCAGCACTCAAGTCCACAAGGGCAGGCATCCCGGAAGCCAAGAAAAATGTCGAACGAAGGCATCCAATTGGCGGCCTTCTTAAAGACCCCCGAACCATGCGACCGGGTAAACGGGTACCTTGGGTGCCGAGGTAGAGGAGTGATGGATGGGCAGGTGTCCAGCACTGATCCAGTGATATCTCCCAGATCCTAAATCCTGTTGGAGTCTTCTCCTCAACATCATCCCACCAATCACTGACCGGTGCGCAGTTGATTAGCCCGCAGCGGCGAGTCCAGCGCCTCTTCGTGGAGGTGCTTTGTAAAACAGAATCAGAGTTGCATTTGGGGTGGGGGTTTTTCAGAGAGCACTCGGTCTGTCCTACATCTTGATTTCTGGTCTTTGTGAGTGGTTCTGGCAGCTCTCAGGGTAGCTGCAACAACACCCAGCAACTGGACGGACGCATTACCAGTGTATATGAAGCCTCGTGCAGAGCCTTGCATGTTTGTCGAACAAATAGGGCCTGACATTTGCTGCAGGAGCAAGAGTGACAGTAATGGACTCTCTGCAATGTGAGCCATTTCTGAATGAGTATGTCTACGATGTCCTGGTTTGCAAACGCCCGGCTCGGCATGCGTGGTTTCTCGCAGGAGTTCAAGAAGACTATGTTCTCGCCGAACCCGTGGTACGAGTGCCCGGAGGCCGGGTATCACATTTCAAGTTTATGACTGCAGTGTAGTCTTAGTGGTTGACGAGTGAGCAAGATGCGGGCGCAACGTCTGGATGTTAGGTTCTGTGACATGTTTTTCATGTCTTGTTGTTGAGTCTTCTTGAGCTCCTCTGACGGCAAGCACACTAGGACGAGCTTGCCGACCGATGCTACAGCTCTGGCATAGCACAGTCCACCTCAAGCAGAGCTGCATGACAAGTATATTCATGACCTTGTCTTGTGCAGGAGACGTTCCCAGGAGGTACGAAGCGCATCTACGACTGGTGGATGACGACCAGGCTGCCTGCCACTGCATTCCAGCCATGGTTGGGCTTCAAGAGTTTGCCCTGATGCGACGTTTGAAAGTCTCGAATATGAGACTTGACAGTCTTCCTACCCGATCATGATGGAAGCAAGTGATTTTGCTCCACCTGCCCCCCCCCCCCAAATCCAACCCATTCGTTCCTCAGCGCGAGAAGCTACCAAGGTGTTGGCTCTGAGGTGTAGTATAGGGGCGGTCCATACGTAGCTGCAGCTTCAACCGAATCCTGAATCGAAAGACTTGACCTCACCTTGCCCAGAGGCCGACGAGAGACATCGAGAAGATCTGTGATGGAAGGGACGGCTGCGGCTGCACCTGGAAGCAGGCAGCATGTTGGGATCTTCCGAATTAAGCGAAAGCGGCGATTTCAGGGCATGTGTTTCTCCAAGATTCAATAGGTGCAGTTTCATGTGAACGCTGGCGTCGTGGGACAATGCAACGACCGAGTCAGGCTGAGAGACTTGCTTTCAGGTTGCTTCCATTGGGGTTGAAGGCACCAGGGCTGCCATTACAGTATTTCAGTAGTACTTCAGTGGTTCAACACCGGAATGTGAGTCGATCCACAGAACGCCTCAAGCATGCGCTTCAAGGGCCAACACCAGAAGGCAAAATTGCCTGAGCCACATGCCCAAACAAAGGCTGAACTGTGCAGACCTCGTGTCTTCACCCGGCATCCAAGCCCCGAACTGCCGAGCCCCACAACCAGCAAACAGTTGTTACAGAAGACGCATCACACATGCCAATGCTTACACCCAAGACCTGAAACCGAAATCGGAACTATGGTCTGCCAGATGGATGGGCGGCGAGGAGTGTCCTACGTGCGTCAGCCCAGGGATAACGGCAAGGATGATGTGGAATTCTCGCTCCAGGATTGCGGGCTGTTTCTGCAAGCATGTGGCTGGTTGATTTGAACATCGCGTGCCAAGAATTCTCGTACCGTCCTTGGTTATGCATACCCCCACTCACACGTTCTCAGTAGCAGCAACACCCTTTAGGGTCTTCGTTCTGAGCTAATCGTAACCGAGAAGGGACTTTGGACGACCTACCTTGTGGCTCAGGTGACTTTCAACGAAGACGGTCAGGTCGTTTACGTGCGGGAGGCCTGCAAGCAAGTCACTTGTGGCACACCGGATGAGTTTGTTTTGGTCATGTAGTGCTAACAACGGTTACACTATCGGTCTGTTGACTATTGTCATTGTCGTAAGTATGTTGTTCTTTACAAGTGTTTTGAGAACACACATACATATGCATGTTTACGAGAATAAATTTCCATCCATCCATCCATCCATCCATCCATCCATCTCCCTCCATCTCCCTCCATCTCCCTCCATCTCCCTCCATCTCCCTCCATCTCCCTCCATCTCCCTCCATCTCCCTCCATCCTTCCATCCATCCCTCCATCCCTCCATCCCTCCGTCCCTCCATCCCTCCATCCCTCCATCCCTCCATCCCTCCGTCCCTCCATCCGTGCATCCGTGCATCCTTGCATCCATGCATCCATGCATCCCTCTATCCGTGCATCCATGCAGGGCTTGAGGCTTATGATTTCAAGTCTCGCACTGGTTCCTCAACCGTCAGCCCTGCACCGTCTGCACCACAATGTGAGCAGGAGTCCTAGTCTCGTGAAGATTCAATTAAAACTATGGGATTCAAGTAAAAGCACTACACCGCTCCTGGTTCCTGCGGGCCTCCCATCAGATAAGCCCACGCCCGCCAGTTCTGCACAAACCTGTCAAAACCTGAAACACTGTGCAGGTTGGGGAGCCCCAGGGCGTGGGGAAGTTCAAAGACAACACCATGAAGCTTTGCGTGGCAGATGGTCTTCCGGTTTGGTTTCCGCTGTACAGGGTTTAGGTTCTTCTTCCTGAGGCTTCGGGACAAGATCTTGCTGTTCCGCCGGTGGACTGTGTTTTTCGTGTTTGTGCAGCTGTGGGTGTGGCTTGCTTACGGCATCTGTTCCAGCTCTCTCTAGACTCTCTCGACTCTAGACACTAGACCTTAAATCCATGACCCCAAACCTCCCGACCTTGCCCCCCTCCCTCACAAAAAAGAGCTGCCTAAACCCCCCGTAAACAGCACGGCCCCAAAAATCCCAATCCCAAACTTCAGCGTAGAAGTCAGGGTCAGCACTTTGCTGTTGGAAGACCCGCGAGCCTAGCTGCATCTGTTCCAGGATCCTACAAGGTTTATCACACAATTGTCGTTCAAAGGTTCCTTCAAGGAGCGGTTTAGTTTAGAGTTTTGGGCT
Source organism: Symbiodinium sp. clade A Y106 (assembly GCA_003297005.1). Lineage (NCBI taxonomy): Eukaryota > Dinophyceae > Suessiales > Symbiodiniaceae > Symbiodinium > Symbiodinium sp. clade A. Next base: position 103,695 of record BGNK01002647.1, read on the forward strand.
TTCGGTTTAACGTTTCGAGTTTTGGGTTAGGGTTTGGGGTTTCGGGTTTAGGGAGATGCCTTTTCAATTCTCTTAGCAGTGGGTAAAACAGAAGCCTAAACATTACGCATGCTAGTTCTTAGGGTTCCTGTTAGAAGTATACTATAATGCACCGCCGCCCCATACTGTACAATGCAGGTTATTTCAGTAGGTGGTAGTTGAAAGAGCGCCCATGTCTAGGTGGCATGTTGGGAAACTCTTTACGGTCCAGGTGCCTACTCGTAAAGTGTGTGGGGCTGCAGAACTGATCCTCCCCCAGGGCATGTCCCCGGCCGTAAACCCTAAATCCTAAACCCTAAGTCCTAAACCCCAGACCCAAAACCCCTGAACCCTAAATCCTAACCCAAGAAACCCTAAATCTTGAATCCTAAACCCTAAACCCTAAATCCTGCACCCAAGCCCTAAAGAGCTGCAAAGGAAGAGCCTGCAGTTGGGTGGCCCAGAGCAGCAGAACCTATGGGCTTTTGGGCTTAGGGCTTTGGGGTTTTAGGGTGTAGGGCTTTGGGGATAGGGTTTGGGTTTTTTTGGGTTGGGTTTAGGGTTTGAGGTTTAGGGCTTAGGGGTTTCGGCGCAGGTGGCTTTGGGGTCCGAGGCCTAGCTTTTTAGGGTTTCAATGGTTTAGGGCTCAGGTCTTTGGGTTTAAGGTTTTTTAGGGTTTCAATGGTTTAGGGCTCAGGTCTTTGGGTTTAAGGTTTTTTAGGGTTTCAATGGTTTAGGGCTCAGGTCTTTGGGTTTAAGGTTTTTTAGGGTTTCAATGGTTTAGGGCTCAGGTCTTTGGGTTTAAGGTTTTTTAGGGTTTCAATGGTTTAGGGCTCAGGTTTTTGGGTTTAAGGTTTTTCAGGGTTTCAATGGTTTAGGGCTCAGGTCTTTGGGTTTAAGGTTTTTTAGGGTTTCAATGGTTTAGGGCTCAGGTCTTTGGGTTTAAGGTTTTTTAGGGTTTCAATGGTTTAGGGCTCAGGTCTTTGGGTTTAAGGTTTTTTAGGGTTTCAATGGTTTAGGGCTCAGGTCTTTGGGTTTAAGGTTTTTTAGGGCTTCAAAGGTTTAGGGCTCAGGTCTTTGGGTTTAAGGGATCGAGGACTTCAGGTGTTTGGCCTGATAATTTAGGGTCCAGCGATGTCTCAGGCCACTGCGGCGTTCAATGGGCTTTCGGTTTGTGTCCTGCTGGGAGTTTATGGTGTGAGCTCTTTGAGTGCAAGGGAGGGGTGGGGAATTGGGATTTCACATGGGTCTGTACTAAATCGTCACTTCTTAGATTGCCCATCTGATGCTGGCACGGCAGCTCATTCTCTTGGATTTCGTATTGATTTGTGCATGGGGCCCCATGCTTACAGCGGCGATGCCCGTCTCCACCGACTCAGTCTTAGGCAGTCTTCAAAGCCAATCGTTGCAAGGGTTCCAGAACTGGATATATGCAATGGTCTCAGAACGACGATATCTACCACGGTTGATACTGCGAACGTATCAATATGATTCCCGAAGCTAGGGTTCCTTACGATTCATATACGACAATCGACCCCCAAACCCCATTCGAACTAATAGGGTCCCGACAGTACACTGTCTGTTCTTGTGGCGATGTTCCTCAATCCTGTTCATTGCCAGGGCCGTCCCAAAGCTTTGCTACTGAACCCGCAAATCCCAATCCTAGCCACAAAGCAAGCTTTAAAACCGGATATAGGACTTACAGACCTGCAAAGAGTTCTCCCAGTCAACTTCTAGTCATTGAAGGCCTGTCATGGGCGTGATGAATGTCATCACGGGCGCGCTCAACTTCGCGGAGCCCACAAAGTTGTTGGATCCATGTCATGTCGTGTTTATTTTAGGATTTCAGCTTCATCGTAGTTCTAGGACCCAGGGTCGCGTCTGAGTCGCGACAGTGCTTCCACAGACAACCTTTCTCATGTTCTGCTACGGTGTTTTCATCAAAAAGGGTACGCAGTGACGGTCTGCTTTCTTGAGTCCGGATCTAGCGCAGCTGCGTGGATGGAGGCTTCGATGCAACACTTGAAATTAGTGGTTTGTGATGACAGAGATTTCTTGTGGGCCCCAAGATGCATCCGAATTTGAAGCCCGACGCGGCAGCTTAACATGGCGAAACTTGCGCCAGGCAATGAGGCACAAACCTGGCTATACTGGGAGCTGGGAAGTCTCTGTTTATTCTTGTTTAGGGTTTAGGGTTTAGGGGACAACTCGGCATTGTTGGAATAGGAATCTTAGTTGTCGGGGGCGTTTTGGATTTTCAACCAAAGGTTTCGTAGTGAATGCTTTGATTCCCTACATACAAACCTGGAGTCACGCGGAGACCCCATACCCAGAGAGCCCAACACCCCTTTTTTAAGGAATATAGCTTAAATCATGATATGAAGCCCTGTGTACTTTGAGCCATTAAGGGGTATGGGGCTCTCTGGGTGTGCCATAAGTTCCGACTCAAGGTCGCGAAGCACCGCCCCCCAAACGGATGTGCGCAGGAGTGGTACTTGAAAGTGGAGGACCCGGAAATCGCAGGCTACGTAGCCATGGCAGGCCTCAGGAAGCCTTACTTTCGGAGGGTCTTATGACGAACTTTCAGGTTTATATAAGTTGTCTTGAGGATGCGTTGCTGTGACCACCCCTAAGATGGATGCATACCTATTACCCTAAGTCAGTCCCCTGATACCATGGTTCTTTGTCGGCTGGGCAGACCGTCCCAACAACTTTGTACTGCAATATAGAGACCGGCACTCCTTCTACGACCCTAAAGTCCTGGCCGTATCAATCCAAGTATAACGATCCCTAGATCGCTACAAGACGATAGCATAAGCCCATGCTGTCCCAACGCCCACTCCAGCCTTCAACCCGTTTTGCCCCGAGCTACAGGCCAACCATGGCTTACATAAGCTCCGGGGCCCTATAAAGAGCCCAAACCCTATATTCCCTGAAGCCAACCCCTCACCGACGCTCCCCTGCGCGCCGTCTTAGAACCGATGTAAGGGAAGGGGGAGGGCCTTAAGGGAGCATCGCTCCCTTTGGCCCCAGCCGCGTCCTGAGACAACTCTTGCTTCGAATGTTTAGAGTTTAAGTTGTAGGTTTCGGAGCTTGGGATTTAGGGTTTAAGGTGTAGGATTTAACGGTTTAGGGCTTAGAGCTGTGAGGGTTCTAGGGTTCAAGGAAGTTCAGCTGAGGGCTATGAAGGCCAAAGGCCTCTTTTTGTTTCATGGGCTTTTGGCCCCCAAAACCATGCCTGTGGCCTGTGTAAGGCGTTTTGGCTAGTTTGAGGTTTCCGATTGATGAGGGGTTTTGGTGGTGGTGGTGGTAGTAGTAGTAGTAGCAGTAATTATTATTAGTGGTGGTGGTGGTTCAGGTGGTCGAATCTTGGGATACATGCTTAAGCTTTGTCGGAACCCTTTTGCTTCGAGCATGCAGTTAACTCTGCTTCTACGATTCTTCTCGCTCGCCGCCAGCAACGCAATCCGACTATCAGTCTCGGCGCTAGTGTCACATCTTTTGCAGGAAGTTCGTAGCATCCATTTTGTTCCTCAAATCTGACTAAAGCGACCTTATATGATTAAAGAACCTTTAGGGTCGCCATTCCCGTGGCATGGAACTTTGCCTCTGCATTAAATCAGCTGCATGAAAGTTTGGGTTGAAGCTAAAGAGTTTAAACACAGCTCTTCTCTCCCGCTTGCTGGTAGCTAAGCTTAGCTCACTAACACCTCGACTCCCATACTATCCTATACCATCCTTGGACCTTACGCACATGTGCTTCAGCAACTGCACCGGCCGTACCAGTCGTGGGCCATAAGACTAATCACCCAGAGCTCCCCTGCAAAGTCGGATTTTCCTTGCAGTCCAATGGGTTCCAAACTTTGCACGCGCATAGCTTCGGAGGGGTCCAAGCTAGTAAGGGAACTCGCACCAGCCCTAAACCCTAACCCTAAACCTTAAATAAAACATCCTAAACCCTGAACCCACGCGATTTTGAGGCGGAAAGTCCTCAAGCCCGCAGCCCGAACAACCCTAAACCCTAAACCCCTGAGAGCGGCACGAGGCGGACCGGAATGACCATGGCGCCTGGAGCTGGGCCCTGAGCGCCCTTTCACATCTCGCATACTATAGGGGCCTTTAAAGGGGTCTATAGGGTTACTATAAGGGTTACTATAAGGGTACTATGATATAGGGGCCTCATAGTGATTACCTATACTATTTTGGGGGGTTCCTTATTATATTTATAGTATACTGGGCTCCAAACCCTATTCTAATTATTAAGGCCCCTTTCCTTATTATAGTATCCTAAACTTTCATTCTGGGTGAGCCTCTGTGCTGGGCAGCGCTTGAAAATGAGTTTGTTGCTTGCAGCATGGTATGACAGAGTCTGAAGAGGGGCGTGAAGGTCCATTTTGTTACGGCACCTCCGAAAACAGCTCGGTGCTTGTTTCCGCGCCGAAACTCTGCTGTGCTGGTGGACCGGCAACAGAATGTCAATGTACGAAGCTGACACGGCAGGCAAGAGGTTGCTTCCATTTATGGTACAGGTTGATGGTCACTGTAAGCTATTTCGTGGAGAGCCATGTCGCGACCTGGATGCCAGGTAAACTGGCTTCGGCAGGCTTCACATCTATCATCGGCACTCTGCTACTGCTATTTCGGATTGTGCCAGCGCTAACAAACACAACCACGCCATGCGTGATATTCACCATCATTCATAGTCATTACAATAGCAGCATTTGCACTAGCTGCTGGCAGCAGTTGGTTCAAGGTACGACACGTGATACCAGCAGCTAAGACACCGAACAGCCAACTAAGAATCAGCAGCCGGCCACTCTTTGAAACCGCACCCTGCAGAGAACTTATAAAGCATAAGCCTTCAAGAAGATCAACTATTGAGGCCAGCACTGCCACCGGCTTCTCCGTGGGTGGCGGCAGCGGCATGGGCTCTGCGGCCACGACCGGCCACATGGCGACAGTTGGCGTGGACTTCAGCCGGTACAGGTACATTTCGCTAGGCGAATTACGGTGTGAAAATGTATGAGAGGAGTGCCATGATGTTTAAAATTCTTTAATGTAATTGCTACATCATTCGACAGTACACCATCTCATATTCGCACAGGCTCTCAATGGATGCTGAAGTCAGTCACAGTGTGCCTCTTGTTTCTGTTTCCGGACAGCGGTTGTTGGAGTTTGCCTTACCAGGCCAGAACGTGGCGAAGTTACAGCCCACATTTTTCCGGCTCCCAAGCGGAGCATCAGCTGTGTTGGCAAGACTTGGGGAGACGTTGCTGGTCAGATCTGGAGGTGCTTGAACAGTCCCTGAAGTACGGACATGCATGTCTGCAACTTGCTCGAGTGAGAACTTTAGAAGTGCAAGCGTGTGCGTACGCCGACACCGACATACCTTGACATGCGTTGACATAGATACAGACATACATAGGTGCTTACATACACGTCCTTAACACATACATGTATGCGAGGCCTCCCGCACAGGTACATATACATATACATATTATACAGGTATACACATGCATATGGATACATGTGCAAACATGCATACACACATACACACGCGGCCTATGGATCTACCTAGATCGTCTGGAAATCTTCACGTACTTATACGCAAGACCTGCGCAGTGACATACGCGCAGACGTCTACGGTGACATTGTGCCGCGTCATGCTCACTGTTCCTGACTCGTTTAGGCCTCCGGGGCCCTGATACCGTAGGACGGTTGCTCCCCTGGTTCCCACTGCAGAATCGCTTGATGCAACTTATAGATTCTGTCACGCTCTGTCGCCAGTGCGAGCGCACTTTGACGCTGGATGTGTGCACACACTCTCACTTTTCGATTTCTGTCTCTCTTTCGTTCTGTCTCCAGATCAAATGCTGTCAGCTTCTCGTAAACACTCTTCTTCAAGAATTTTCTTGTTTTCTCAGGCATGCCTTCGAGCATTCCAAAGAGAAAGGTGGGCAGGGGAGCGCGGGGCTTCAGTTGGTCGCCCGTTGTTTTTAGTGGTTGTAACTTAGTTGTAACCCATAAGTGGCATTCATGCGAGCTGGCTGCCCACGGACACCATGGGCTGCAGAGTGCATAACTTAATTGCTGCCTTTGCCACCAATCGCCGCTCTCTTGCCAGCAAGCGAGTGTCGTCGAAATGCTGGAGTGACCCACCACTGCTCACAAGCTGTTTGTTTGGCAGCTTCCTTGGTAGGTTGTATTTCTGTGAGGATTTGTAGGTTGCAGGCCATGGAGAAACGCTTGCTGTGACGGCCGTCTGCAAGCGTCTTGCTCGACCTGTTTCGTCTTACTTGCGAACAAGCATGACGCGGTGTTTGGCCCTGCCTTCTGAAACAGACAGTGGTAAGTTTTGAGTCGATATCACCAATAACAGCGTCATCAGCATTGTAATCAGCATCGGCATCAGCATCAGCATCATCAGCTTCCTCCCCGTCATCACCATCATCATTATCATTGTGACTAACCCCCCGAACATCACCATCATCATCTTCAGAATCATTGCCATCGGCATGGCCATACATGGCCCATACATGGGGCACCACAGTTGTGCCTCAGACAGCGTGAAAGGAAGACACTTTTCCGCGAACAGCTGTTACTTCCCGGATAACAGAACTGCAATCTGCGCGTGGCTTTCAAGATCATGCATACCTATGCTGCAAGCATACGTGCACGTTGTGGATGCTTTTGTTTTTGCAGGCCGGTTGAAACTGCGCATGAAAAGGTTTCAATGCTGTGTAACGAGACGAAGCTGCTGCTTGCTGGATGACTCTGCCAGGTACGTCAAGGGTCTAAACATTGACCCAATTAGAGAAGCCGACATGCTCTGGATTGCCGAGGAGGCCCCGTGATGTCTGCCCAGCAAGTGCACCGTCTCATGCTTTAAAGCTTCAGGCATTGTGCTGTATGGTTATGTCATACGTATCAGTGGTAGCGTTAACCATCTGATCCTATCATGGGGCAGCGTTAACCATCTGATCCTATCATGGATGATACCTTGAGAGTTCCAGTTTTGAGACCAGCACCGTGACGACCATTGCTGCTACTGCAACGCTATGGCTTCGGTTGCTACGCGTTGAAGCAAGGGAGTACTTAGACGACTCCTCCTCCTGCTGCTGCTACTGCTACTGCTACTACTTCTACTACTACTACTACTGCTACTGCTGCTACTACTACTACTACTACTGCTACTACTACTACTACTACTACTACTGCTACTACCACCACCACCACCCCCGCTGTGGTGCTGGTGCTGCTGCTGTTTTGACTGCCACCACCGCGACCAACATCAAAACGAAGACTTTGCAGTGCTGCAACGACAATTTCTCTGTTTCTGACAACGAAACGGATAAACCGTGACAATATATGTGTTCATACTTCGAAGTAACCGGCCATAGCTGCTTCTGCTTCTGTCCCCGGTCGTACTTCTGTGCCGATGACTGGTGATGCTGCTGCTGGCAGCAGTAGGCCATAGTAGGCCATAAATCCTTCGTGACAACCAGGCTTTCAACGCGCCGCTTCCACCAGGATGGTCCGAACATCAGGACACCAGAAGGTTGCTTTTTTGTTGATGGTGTGGTTTTCTGCCCACCCTGCGGTGCAATTTGGGGGTGACGCACGCAGGGGCGGGGTTTGCTGCGGTCCACCTGCCGGCTTTTCTCGCTGAAGTTGTTGGTGGGGGAATCTCCAGCCAGGAACAGGTTGGAGACAAGCTCACTTCTGTGTGAGTCGTTCTTGTCTTGGCAACAGTTACGTCACCAACTGCAAGCAGAGCACCTGTCAGAGAGCTGTCCGGGCATGCCAAACGGCGGCTCGTTTTGCCCGGGTCCGTCTGCATCTTACCTCTCAGCACTCATCCCCTTCAGGGTTGCTGTGACAGGACGAACAAGGGCGCGTCTACTTCCACAACGGTTCAAGCGGAGAGTCTACCTGGAAGCCACTTTGCAAGAATGGTCGGACTTGTTTTCTCAGCTTAATTTCGACATTGCCGTCTTCTTGAGGTGAAGCAAGCACCCATAGACAGCAGCTCGAAGCTGCTTGCCCAAGGGAAAATGCACCCACACAAGCTTCAATGCTCGAACTTCCCAAACGCCAACCCCACACCCACTCCAATATTCGAATGTAGCGATGACAGTTCTGTGGTGTTGCCGGGAAAGCTTGAAGGCATCCTATGGATGACCTCTTCAGAGAAATCGTAGACTACCAAAGACGAGCTCTGGCCTCAGACGTCTGCATTAGTCTGGGCTGCAAGCAGAGATTTGGGTCATGCTCTTGTCATGATTCAGAATACCATGTCCTGACATCACGAGTTCGAATTCATCCCGTGATTATGACGATCTACATCGTTACAGATATCCTGGAGCCTAAACCCCCAATCCCTTATCATCTAACCCTAAACTTTAAACTGACCCATAAACCCCTAGCCCCTGACCCCTAAACCTCAAACCCCTAAACCCCTAAACCCTAAATCCCCAATCTCTTGTCACCTAACCCCTAAACATCCCTAAACCATAAACCATGAACTCCTAAACCCTAAACCCTTAAACCCTAAACTCCTGAACCCTAAGCCCTAAACCCCTAAACCCCTAATAAACCCTAAACCCCTAAACCCCTAAACCCTAAACCCTAAACCCTAAACTCCTGAACCCCAAGCCCTCCAAAGACTCCAGAGGTCGTGGAAGTCGGAGGCTTCTGGCAAATCGAGGACGAGATTGCCGAGCAAGAGGCCGGCTCAGGATGTCTCTGGCGGACTGGAAGAGTAGTAGGGTTTAGGAGTAGTAGTAGTAGCAGTAGTAGTAGTAGTAGTAGTATTAGTAGTAGTAGTACTACTACTACTACTGCTACTGCTACTACTACTACTCCTGCTACTACTACTACTACTACTACTACTACTACTAATGGCAATAATGATAACAGTACAGAATCGTGGTAACAGTAACAATAGTAATATATATATATATAACAAGAATAAGCAGAATCGTAACAACAATCACAATACTTAGTATTCATCGCAATAGTAGTATTTAATGGTACTACTGGTAGTAGTATTAATGGCTGCAATACCAATAAAGGGCTTCAGAGTACACACTTCATCACACTATAAAGACAACGAGTATAGTACCATAGCTATGCAAGGGTTAGTATGGCATACTAGTAAGTTTAATTGGTCCGACCTGGAAATCTCACTTCGTCTTCTCCAGGATTCTGCTTGCGACGAGGGCAAAGAGTCCCTCAGCATACAATGAATGGTCCCTACTGTGGATGTAGGACTTGAGGGGAGTGGAGGGCTAGCCAGGAAGTTGAGAGCCCTGATGTCCTCAACACTGACGCATACAACCTGGAAGCCAGGTGTCTCAGCGCAGCATGTTCCCGCAATGCCACCGTTCTCATGAAAATGCATATCTCTAATCTCGAAGAAAGACGTGAACATGCTCGCCGTTCCCTCACTGAGCTCTGAGTATTGAGCCCAAGAACGTCACACAAATCCACGCAGAACCAAATTCCAAGCCAAGCAACAAAGCTGCTGAGTCCTCTGACGCAAAGTCGTCTTCCCACCGTTGCGAGCCTGCACCTTCAAAGACCCCCGAACGAATAACGCAAGCATTCTGGAGAGTTTCTGCATAGGAGGCCCATTCCATAGAGCACCCGGTGCGCACTGTTTGGTTTTGCATTGCTTCATCCGCACCAGCTCTGTGCAGGAGAACATCCGCAAGGATTTAGCAGACTGGATGGAGCTTTTCGCCGAGGAGCGTGGGCGGTTCTAGATGATATGTTCTTCGGCAGAGGTTTAGGGTTCAGGCCTTAGATTGCCATGAAGAGTGCTCGATGATTTTTCTCCTTGAGCTGGACATTCACCCAGACCGGGTTGTACAGGCGACGGCCGCATCCCCTGAACTCGAGGACGGAGAAAAGTTCTTCTACAATCGTCATACAGAGGAAAGCAGGCCTTCCCGCAACCAGCGCTTTCTGGTATACCTACCTCCTCGCGCTCTCGCTTTAATTGACAGTCTCTCTCTCTCTCTCTCTGTCTCTCTCTCTCCGTCTCCGTTTGCGTATGTTTCGTTTATACACGGTTTGTACACATATATGTACCTGTAAGTAAACAGGTAGATCTGTGTTAATTATATGTGTATATATATATGCATATATATATATACACATGTATGTAGAACAAGTATATAGCGCATACCGTCACCTTTCAGAAGATAAGTAATTACAGTATTCACATTACGGTACCTGTTACTATCGGCCTTTATGCTGCAGTCATTACTGTTTTTTGTGGCTGTGTTTCTGCCATCCGTGCTCAGAAGTTCAGAAGATTGGGAGCATTGCTTTTCAAGTTTGATTCCCGCTGTTATCATACAGTGTCTATCTTGCTGGTAGACCGTTACTATCAGGAGACATGGCCTCCGCTCGAGCTGTAGGGCCAGTGTATAGGATTTGGCGAAGGTTATGGGGTTTTGGCTTTTGCGGCTTTAGATTTGTGGCTTCCGCCGGTCTGCTGTGCTAGCGCATATATCTATCTATCTATCTGTCTATCCACCCGTCTATCTATCTATCTATCTATATGTGTATGTATAATTATGTACATGGACAGGTTCGACGATCCCCGCATGGCCGTTTACCACGTGCTGTACGCGAGGACTTCGGGCTGTCGTGTAGTCCTGGGTTTCAGACCCCAGAGCATGTTGAAAACAAATGCGCTGTTGATTCTCCAACTCTTTGCCACGCAAGCACGGAATCGCCTGACTGTCCGTGCAAGTTTGAACTTCAACGCTGCACTTTGCCACCCCTATACCAGCCGCCTCAGAGCTTTTGGCAGGATAAAGATGGTTGCCAAGATGAAGGACGACCTTGTTGGGGATGATGGCGCCGGATGCGAGTTTCGAGTTTACGATGTGCATCCCAATGCAACGTCAGTGTTTTCACATCCTACGACGAGCTACAAGGCGGAATCGAATCGCCACGTGCTATCGTCGAAATCGCATGATAGTGTGCCTTGCAAGCATATGTTGGCGCAAGTAGCACATCTGAGCGTCTTGCCGCTTATCGGATTCGATTGTACCAAGTCGCATGGCACCATGTTAGAGCTCGCTGTGTCACAGATACGACACACACACACAAGAGCTAGAAAATCTCCCAGGAGCTTGTAGGAAACTATCTTGCGCTAAAGCTGCCATGGTACCACAAGTCAACTTCAATCATGCCGGACCAGCCAGTTCCATGCCGGTATTAGCAGCATACCATTCCCCCGCGCACATCAAATCATAATCTCCTGTTAGTAGTAACCAGCAATAGAAGGATGCCTGTCAGGTGTCGGTGCAGATCATGATACTATGTTGTTCGCTGCTGCAGCATTGTCGTGACGAGTATGTTTTGACCATACTGGTGTCGCAAGGGTATCGGAGAACGATCAACCTCCCAAGCTACGAATACTGCTGTGAATATGATAAAAACCAATTCCGAAGAACGCCACCGCCGGCAAAATTCATGGGAGTGCATGCATCTACAAGCCTGTCTATCTGTCTGTCAAATTATCTGCCAAATTATACATGTCGATCTCTTCCCACACGTACGCAGAGTGGCAGACGCACAGGCGCAATGTAGGGACCTTAACAATTAGAATAGGGTTTTGGGGGTTCCTTATTATAGTTACAGTGTAAAATACCCACCCAAACCCTATTCAAATTATTAAGGCCCCTACATTGCGTGTCTCACATAATAATAGTTATAGTGTAATATACCCCCCCAAACCCTATTCTAATTATTAAGACCCCTACATGGCGCGTCTCACATAACGTAGGAACCTGATTAAGAAACCCTGGGCCTATAACCCCAAAGTAGTAGGATTCATATAAGGAACCCTTTTCAAGGCCCAAGGTTTCTTAATCAGGTTCCTACATCAAACCCCCCAAAACCCTTATAGTACCCTTATAGTACCCTTTAAAGGAGCCCTTTAGAGGAACCCTAATAAAGGCCCAAGGTTTCTTAATCAGGTTCCTACATTATTCAAAGAGCAACTTGTGCATCTGCCGGGGTCCCCGTAGGAGCGCTTCCCCATCCTCGCACGGCAGCCACGGCCCGAGGCAAGCTGAAGGCTTACTATAGGGGCCTCAATAATTACCAATACTATTTTGGGGTTCCTTATTATGATTATGGTATTAAGGCCCCTAGATTTATTATGAAGTTGAGCTCTGAAAGGCGTACAAGGCTCCACTGTAGGGCCTTGGATGCTGAATTTGAGGTCCGGGATTGATCATGTTTGAGAGTTTATCTAAGCCTTGTTGAACCTGAATCCATAGGAACCCTCGGGCTTCTGACGCAAAGGCGAGCCCGAGAGTCCTCAATCCTCCACTCTGCATCTTGAAAGCTTTTCGTCCCTGTCAAAGCCCAAATTCCTTCAGGCCCTTGATGCCCTTGCCCCTGACTGGCAAAGCCCTCAGACTACATGGAGAAACTCCCAAACCGTGTCATCATCTTCAGACGGTCAGTCGATAAAGTGTTTAGGGTTTAGGGTTTAGGGGTTTAGGGTTTTAGGGTTTAGGGTTTTAGGGTTTAGGGTTTAGGGTTTAGGGTTTAGGAGTTTAGGGGTTTAGGGGTTTAGGGTTTAGGGTTTAGGGTTTAGGGGTTTAGGGGTTTAGGGGTTTAGGGGTTTAGGGTTCGGGGGATCAAGGATCGGCTCATCAGGACTTACGGATTCCGATTCTACACTGCAGTGCTGCAGACTGACGCACCAAACGCGGAGCCTTTGGGTGAATGCCAGGAGCCGACGGATGCAGAGAAGGAGCTGAGGAGGCTTGCGTCCGCGAAGTCGAATAAACTGTTCCTTAAATCCTTTCTTGGCCACTGCTTGAAATTGGGGTTCGCCATCCTCCGGGTTCCTTCCTGTGGTACATGGTTTAGGGTTCGATGTTTACGGGGTGAGGGTTTGGATTCAAGGGAGGGCGAGGGACTCAGGTATTTTGTGGAGTTCCGGTTAGCAAGGCATGAAGCAGGTGAAGGAATGAACGTGCAGAGCGTTACTGGTGTGCAAGGCATGTGTTTTCTCTGCGAGTCTCGCCAGTCTTCACCGAGACAAAATCCGGGCCGCCACCCTCTTTGACACGAATCCATACCCGCAGTATGTCCGGTCTGACTGATGCAACGCAGAATAATCCTGGAGGCTTCAAATTATGGGAAGTACTGGCATGCTGTTGGGTTACTAGTACTAGTGCAGCAAGCATGCCTGCTTTGCCACGGCAAACATCTGACCCTTTGTGGTTTGAGCCGAGTAGCCCTGCCCATCCCCAATGAAATCGGCATTGCCGCCTGGATCGCAGGAAGCGGGATGAAGAACAGGAGCAGTACATGCATCTTGGCCGAACTTTAGCGCGAAGGCAAAGATTCGAAGTTGCAGGGAATGCAAGATGGCAATGTGGAAGTTCATGCACGTACCGTACATATTTTGGGGCCTCTTGAAGCCAGCATACCTTATTTGAGGCTCCTTACAACAAGGACCTTGCACTGCTACTTACGGTTTTTACCTCGGCCGCTCATTTCCGGAAATTCCCACCGTGATACGTTACATATACACGCCCACGTACTCTTGTGCGCACATAACAGTGTGCCAAAGGACAATGACCCACGTTCACAGGCAGATGTGTCTATGTATGTGTGTGTGTATGCATGCATGCATGCATGCATTTAGGTAGGTACGTAGGTATGTAGGTAGATACATAATCTAATTAGGTATGCAGGACCGCAAGCATATGCTTGTATAGATTTACATCCACTTGTGTGCTCGCTCATTTGCCTGTTTATTTGCTATTCATTGATGGACAGGTAGATACTCCGAACATAGATACATACATGCATGCATACATACATTCCTTAGTGCATTCACTCATTCATTCATCCATTCATCCATTTATCCATCCATCCATCCCTCCATCCCTCCGTCCGTCCGTCCATCCATCCATCCATCCATCCATGCATGCATGCATGCATGCATCTATTCATTCATTCCGTACCTACGGTCATACGTACATACATACATACGTACTTGCATACAGTAATGCGTAAATCCCTCCCTCCCTCCCTGCGTCCATCCCTCCAGGCATGCATGCAGACACGCATATATGTGTGGTTGTGTGTGTGTGTGTGTAACAGAAAGATCTAAGAGCAGGGTATGTGGATATGCGACTCTGCCAGGAACAGCGTCGTGAAGATCCAGACTTGGGGACGAGTCCGGGACCCGGTCGCTACAGCATCCGGACACTAGCCATTGTTGAGATGGCAGCGTGGAAGCTTATTCGAAGAAGAATGTCGGGGGCTTGAGCTGAGCCCAATACAGCACACTCAGCACGCCTTCAAGGAGCCCTTAACTCTAGTCCCCAGCCCCTATGCACTCCCTGCACAGAGTCTGAACAATTAGTATATGTTCGTATCCCCTTGTTCTATATGCTGTATGTACATATTCATGTACTCCACATAGTCACAGACCTGCCCCCGCCCGCCCCCTATTCTCCAAGATGGCCTGTGCTTAAGGTGATGCTGGCGAAGAGGAAGATGGCAATGGCCAGGGAGCAGGCGGCTGCCCTGAAGCAAAGAGGGCGGTTTCGTGCTTCAGGATTCAGTTCTTGGGCCTTTCTGCCAAGGTATGAATGTAGGTGTCGGTTCTAGTTGCTTGATGAGTTTTCGGTCTGGACGTGCTCATAAGTTGGAATGCAGATTGTCACATTCATGTACTGCTGGAGTCCCCTAGCCTTGCTCCAAGCCGCTCTGGGTAGTGTTAGGAACCGAAGCTGTGAGTGTTCAGCATGTCCAACAACATAGGTTCAGAGGACTCCAAGAATGCCGAACAAATCCATGCCCCCAAAAGCTTAAACCCACAAAGCAAGCATCCCCAAACCCCTTGGGCCCAAAAGCAGGCGCCACTAGCTCCCACACCACCAATACTCCAAGTCTGAGTCGCTTTCAGAGCAGGCCATTGTTCAGAAGGGGCCGCAACCCCTCAGGGGCATGCTCAGGCTCCACTTCCCGCATTTCGGGATTCTGGGCACTGCAGATGGACGTTCAATACTAGGCTTTTGGGGCGAACAATTCCTGTACGCACGACTCAGGTTTCGAGGTTGTCGCAGGTTTCGGGCAGTTGTCGTAGCGGTAGGGATGGTGGCGGTCGCTTCACTTAAGCCGAGCTAATTCCAGAAGAATAAGAAGTCATAATCATGAACCATAACGGTAAGCAGGCAAGAATGAGGTCGATGTTGCCACACATTCCACCGGCAGCACCACCACAAGCACATCACCAACGACGCCGATGATGACGACAACACGAATACCGCAGGGGAACGGGAATGACCGACGAGAGGACGGTGGTTTCAAGACCTAGCGGCTCTTGATGCCAGGCCAATGGCTCAACACTCCAAACGGGTTTGACGAAATGGGAGTTCAACCTGGGTTATTTGTCCGGCTGTGCCGTAACTGGCGATCTGTGGGGCATTCGAGACACAGTGGTATGAGCGCAGCTGGCAGCAGCAACCAGTCACTAGGAATAGCTAGGACGGCTAGTGCTGATGTAGAGGTTGCTGGTACTGTGCTTGTGTCATTCTTGGTTGAAAAAGTAATGGTTTTCGTTTTTTGCAGCTTCACGATGCCTAGACTGTAAGTCGCTGTGGCACTGCAAACTCTACACCCTACACTCTACACTCTACAGCCGACAGTCTAAAAGAACGTCCCTCCCTTGCAGATTCGTGGCCAGAGGCGCGAAGCGTCGGAAAACTTGCTACTTCTCAGTCTCAAGTCAGAGCAAAACAGGCTGCGCATGGAGCGGGTGCGTCCTGGCGGTGCGAAGGAGCTCGTCCTCTCCCAGGCGGAAGTCGAGGTTGTCTCAGTTACTCAAAAAGCCAAGTGCAAATTCGGCAGCGCCTGTTGTAACAAGTTATATTTATTGTTTTCCCCATGAAGCCACATAGTCCCTGAACATCCCAAGGGCTGTGGGGTTGGCAGGCTCCCGGCTTGGGTGTTGGGCATTTCCTTGTGGAGGTGTTTTAGGCTTTGGGCTTTGAAATGGACGAGCTTTGGGTGGAGATTTGGTCAGTCTGGATTTACAGAGCATATTCATAAGAATGCTGTTGGCGGCTTTGCGTTGGCAGCCGTGCAGACGACGCCTCACAAGCGCCACCGGGCAGCCATCAAGATCCAGGTGCTATTCGCCCCCGGGCCTCAGCTGTTGGGTTATGCCGGCCAGGGTTCAGTGAGCATGCTGATGAAAGTGATTCGTTGTAAGAGCTTTGCTAGGTTTGCAAATACGGGTCGAAATCCATGCGTCGCTGGAATCGTCTTGACGGGATGGAGTGGCGGTTTCTCGGCAGTTCTTCGAGGAGCTTGTCGACATGTAGATGCTAAAGGACTGCAGTCATGCAGTTCCAATCCGAATGAGCAAGTTGGCCTTGCGCTTTGTCTGTTTGCACCGCCTTTAAAGCATCGCCCGCACCTGCTTTGGCTAGGGTCCAATGTGGTGCGGTCTCAGCTGACACGGGGCATGAGAATCGAGCTTAACTTATAGCAGCAACAGTTCGGAATGTTAACTGCATGAACAGAAGCAGCAGCAGCAACATGCAGCAACAACAACAACTTTGACAACAACAACAACAACAGCAAAAAGCAAGAGCAAGAGCAACAGCAACAGGAACCACACCATATCGATGCACAGAGAAGTCCGCATGAGCTTCTCGACTGTAGCATTGTGGCCCGTTGCGGAGTCCAAGCTTGGGCTTCGAGAGCAGACGGGGTGTATGTGGTCAAAAGATATGCTGGCGGAGCAACCAGACCCTAGACATGTGAACTTCAACTCGTTAGCCGAGGGTTCGCACATCAAGCAGCCTGAAGGCTCTCAGTGCACGATCAGCTCGATTAGCATTAGGCTTGATGTGGCTCGCTTGTGCCGGCCATGGAAAGCAAGACTGCCAGCGACAGTGAGCTGCGGCTCGTTATAGCAGGTCGGCTTTCCGGGGTCCATGAGATATGCGCTGGAGTTTGCAGTACGGTGCGTGTAGGTTCTGTGTGCTTTCGGATCAAGGGAACTCTTTATGGTACGATGGGGTTGTGGTTGTTTCAGCAGGAATTCTTCTCGTTGGTTTAGCACGTTCGTGAGGAGATGTGGGATTGTATAATGACCCCGTGCCTTAAGGTTTAGTGTTGGCATGTCCTTGTTGGGGCTTGGATAATTTTCTATGGTAAAACGATGAGAAGAAAGATACAACGATAACAACACGATAGCGTTAGTTTAATGGAAAACCGATAATAAAAAAAAGGAACGATAACGACGTTCCGGGATAAGGATGTTGATACGGGGTTATTATACAACCCCATGTGATAGCACGCAAGAGCAGTACTGATGATGAACGAGATGATGACGACCCTGATGTACCAGAGCTGGAGAGCAAAAAGTAGTGGTAGTAGTAGTAGTAGTAGTAGTAGTAGTAATAGCAGCAGCAGCAGTAGCAGTAGCAGTAGCAAGTAGCAAGTAGCAAGTAGCAGTAGTAGTAGTAGTCGTCGTAGTAGTACTGGTAGTAGTAGTAGTAGTAGTAGCAGTAGGAGCAGTAGGAGCAGTAGGAGCAGGAGTAGGCGTAGGAGTAGGAGTAGGAGTAGCAGTAGCAGTAGCAGTAGCAGTAGCCGCCACCGTCGTAGTTGTCGTCGTACTGGTAGTAGTTTTAGTGCCAGTGCTAGCGGTATTGGTAGTGGTGGTGGTAGTTGTAGTTGTAGTGGTGGCAGCAGTAGCCGTCGTCGTCGTCGACACAGTAGCTTTCGTAGTTGTGGCTGCAGTTGCAGTTGTACTCGCAACTGCAGCATCATCATTTGTTGTTGTTGTTGTTGCTGCCGCTGTTGTTGTTGCTGTTGTTGTTCCGGCTTCCAAGCACCTGGACTTCAGCTTTCAAGCTGCCGAATTGTAGTCGGGAGGCCGTGCTCCATGATGCATGGAGAGATCCTCGGTGAGGCTGCCTGTCACGATTGAGTCTTCAAGTCACTGATCTAAATCGCAATGCCAGAAACAAGATTGCTAATCACAGTCAGAATGCAGCGGTCAAGGTTAATGTCAGTGAGAGCAGGGACACAGCAGCCAAGTTTTTGTACATGCATTGCATCTCCATCGCGAGCGTACATCTTCGAATCCGTTTCCGTGAGCCTGGAGCTCTGGGATACAGATCCAGAGCGATTCTTGAACATGACATTGTGGGCCGAACTCAAGAGTTGCTGTTTCCGCTTTTTAATTTGGAGTCACTGCAGGTTCACGGTGTAGACTTCGCTCGAAGATGAGTTCCGGATACCCACAATGTAATGGCCTGCTGGGAGGTTTACTGAAGCTATGTGGTTTCCAGTCTTCATAACAAAGGAAAGAGAAAGTTTCTTGTCGGTCCAAGTCGCACAGAAGGCGGCGATTCTACTCACCTGAACCTGGGGTTCTCCTAAGCCTTAACCTGAAGCCTGAGCCGTGAAGAGCAGAGTCCAGGGCGATTCGCGAGTTGGCCTTGCCTCCACAGCGACCTCTACCATCGAGGCATCACTCTTGTACAGCCGTGATTTCGGGTTTCGGATTAGAATCGTCGGTGCTTGTGGGACTTCACCGGCGGCAGCTAGCCATCCAAATTATGATGCATATATAAGCTCCAAGTAGTTGCTGCTTCAGCAGCCCTTGGAAAAGATACGGCCTCCGACAGCAACCCACGCAGAGGTTTTGAGCATCACAATCACAACAGGATTTCACGCAGCCATAGGTTGAAGGTCTGTAGCTGTTCAAGTCATTGTGGAAGCGTACAATCTGCTGGCCCCCGAAGGTCTTCTATAGACTGCGTGCAGTTTCTGTCTTCGTCGGCCTGTCAGCATCAGTTTGAGGTGTAGAGTTGAGCGCCTAGGATTTGCGGTTTGGGGTTGAAGTCCTTTCACATCAGGACGTATGGCAGCCTTTGCTGTGCGGTGCCCTCCAGGACTTCTTGCAGTGAAGAGCATTAAACAATCCCCAGCCACGCATCCCATGTCTTTAAACCCAAACCCTGAACCCTAAACCCTAAACCCTAAACAGCGAACAATCGACAAAGACTAACATAGACAGTTTCAATCGTTAGCCACATGCTCAACCAAGCGGGCTTGGGTCTCCGAGCTGTAATACTGACGAAGCTTCTAAAGGGGCCTTCAGGCCTCATGGTTGAGATTATGGCTTTTGGTGATGTTGGTATAGATTAATGGGCTTGCGGCTTTTATTCGCCAGGATTTCGGGTTCAATACCACAGGAGCTGGAGCTGAATTCCCTTATAGCCTGTAACCGGATGCCCTAGGCCCTAGGCCCTACGGATAAACCCTAAGCCTGTAAGACTCTCTACCGGAACCTCCCGATTTGAGCTTTTCTTCAGCCAAGTGATCCGGGTGCCGGGTAGTGTTTGAACCTAGACTGCTGGTAATTCTAGTCGCGATTACTGCTGATTTGCAAATCACAGAAGTGCCCACCACCTTAAATAGGGATCACTCCTTCCTAAAACTATCGAGGGATTCTTGTTGAATTGGGCCATGTAGGCATCCTGACATGAAGCCATGTACTTGCAAATCTCACAGGAGTTTGATCACCGTGTGGCCCTCGGAGATATGAGTGCAGTGACGTAGACCAGAGGCGGAAAGAATCTCAGCGGTGTAGTGTTGAAGCTTATTGTTGAGCTCTCATGCCTTATTATTTTTACTCAAACTGCAAAGGCAGTAGTGCCGCGTTTCGTTTCGGTTCGTTTCGGTTTCTGATATGGGTTTTGACTGGGTTTCGGTTCGTGCGGTTCGCTGTGGTTCTTCTTGCGGTTCGGTTCGGTTCCGGTTAGGTTAACCCATCGCTCCATCCATGAGCCCCCTCCATCCAGCCCTCCTAACCCCCTCCATCCAGCCCTCCTTGAAGCCTCCATTCACCACCCCTCCATCCAGCCAACCGGTTCGGTCCCGGTTTGCGGGTCGGTTCGCGGCCTTCCTGCAAAGGGTTTCAGCAACGATTTGAAACATGTACGAAGGTTTATGAGAGCGGTACCGATAACTGTTTTCAAGTCTTCCGTCCACTTAACCCAATTCGCTGGGACCTGGACCCTACAACTCTCAAGCAATGAATCCCAACATCCGATGAGACTTGAACTGAGCACCCTGTAATCCTGCAAGCCTCAAGCCGCAATGGTATTGACTCTAGCCTATCCGAGCCCGCTTGCTACAAGGTGTTGACCAAGCTCGGCATGCCCGGCTACTGGAAGAAGCAGATGCTCGGAGCTTACCAATGGCCCAGATGCTGGGGGCTTGGGGTTGAAGATGCATGCTGTACATCCGACGTGGTTATGTTATCGCTCTGATGCAGTGTCCAAGCTAGGAGAATTCCAGCTGCTAGACCGAACAGTTCTAGCGCAGGACATGGCTGTTTCGTTCACCCGCGTCCATGCCTAACCTATAGCAGCTGTGTAGGAAAGACCGTTATCTCCAGGCACGCCGAAGCATGACACTTGAGAAACCAAGACACGAGACTCTTTACCATTCAGAGTAAACCGTGAACCTCATCATGCCCGAGACGCTGCCGCCAAGCAATCAGATCAAAAGCTTCACTCTCATCCCGAAACTGTCAAGAGCCAAACCCTGGGGGGTTGAAGCTGGCAGATGTTCTGAAACATCCTATGATACAAGCTTTTTCGGCATTCGCCTTGCAGAGAAGATTTCGAGCATTAATTCATGTGAGCTTTTGCTGACAAGTTCATGCAGGAAGCCACGAACTTCGATGTAATTCGAAAACGGTTAATTTCAGCAAGGATTCTGGTGCCTACGAAAAGATTCGGGCTTCCAATCCCCTTATCCCGAAATCCGAATGCTAAATCCTAAGCCTTAACATTCAACCCTGTACAGTGTACCCCCCCATGCAAAACCTTAGATCCTAAACCCAAACTGTAAACCCAGGATTCTACATCAAGCTCGACACCGTACACTACTACTGCCAACCCTGGACCCTACAACTAAACCCTGCTCCAAAATCAGATTTGCACGCTCGTTCCGGTGGAGCGATTGACCGGTGCCATCCAGCGAGTACGGCTCTTGGTGTTTAGGGTTTACGATTTCGGTTTAGGGTTTAGGGTTTCGGGGTTTGGGATTGGGGCTTTGGGGCTTAGGGGTTATGATTATATGGGTTCAGGGTTTAGGGCTTCAGGGTTCATGGCTCACTTGTCCAGGGTTTAGGGTTCTGTAGATGCCACGGCACTCCTTCAATTCGGGATTCTGTATGAAGGAACCCCGAACCCTCATTCCCTTATGAAGGAGTTGTCCCTTGATATCTCAGGAGGGGTTGAAGGAAGGGTTCTCTAGAATTGATGAGGGCAAGGATGAGGACCGGAGTCCTTCCGCCTCTCTTGAGCCACCGAGACCCAGGTCTCTACGTCCCTTTCAAGACCACGAATCTTCTGAAATGCGTATCTCTCAGATATTCTGTGCACCTTCCACCGGAATTTTGCAGGAAATGCGGAGTTCCAGCAGGAGATCGGGTGGCGTTGGGAACTGATGGGTCTGACACGATCATATAGTCGTCATGTAGCAACACAACCCGTCTTAGTTCACACATGCATATATACAGATGGGGGGATGGACAAATGAACGGAAGGAAGGAAGGCTGGCTGGATGGATGGATGGATGGATGGATGACTATCTGTGTCTCTGTGTGTCTGTCTGTCTGTCTGTCTGTCTCTTGATCTCTAAAGCCTCATATACGAATGCTCGGAACTTCGACTGTTCGGGTATTGGGGGTCACGGGTTCGGATTCAGGAGCTTGGTCGAAGACCTCAGCTAGTTAAGCTGCAGAAGCGTGTCGCCATTCCAGCCGTGGTTGCAGTTTGACGGTCAAATCGCACTCGGAATGTTCATATGCCTTTGCATTCTAAGCAAATGCCTACTTTCAGGAACTGCGTTAATACAGCCGGAACCCCGGCTCAAAATCCTCCACACGAGAACCGTATTCTCAAATACCTCACCCTCAATCTAGAACCCAAGCTATCCCGTAAACCATACCCGAACCCCCAAACTCCTGTCCGAAACAAGCCTAAACCCAAAGCCAAGAGGACCTCTTCGAAAGTCACGCTGGAGTCCGGGCGAGACCTGGCTACTGTGGTCTCTAGCTCAGCATGTTGGCTTCAAGGAGTCTCGGGTTCGTAGTAGGGAATGGGGGAATGGATCCCTATAGTAGTCCCTATATAATCCCAGGCATAATCCATTCCCCCATTCCCTACTGAGAACCAGACAGTTTAGTGTTTATTCAGGGTTCAGAGAAGTTCAGAGTTTGGGAGCTCAGGGTTTGCGGGCTAAGAAGCTTCGAGAGGCTTCAGGCTTAGTGGTTCCAGGGTTTGGGGCAGTTTAGGGCTTTGGGGTTTCGAGTTTGGGGGTTTAGGGGGGTATGGAGTCTCGAAAATTATAACAAGGGGCTTAGATCAGAAGACCCGAATCCGATGTAAAGCAGCCCCGAAGCCCTGGCTCTGAGCCCTAAGCCGCAAGCCGCCCTAAAATGCGAATCGGTGAGTCCTAAAACGCTGAACCCGAAAAACCCCCAATCCTTGTATCAGAGACCCTGAACTCTAAACTCTAAGCCCCCTAAATCCTGGAACCCCAAGCCGTTGTTTTGAAGCCGGAGGCTTACGACCTTGCCGCCTTTGTCGGACATGAGGGCCCGCTGGAAGCTGAGGTCTCTCTCAGGGCCTCAAGGTGTTCAGGGCCTTGGGGCTCTATAAGGATCTCTCTCTATGGGGGATTACAGGTTGATAGCGTGTCGGGAGGGGTGTGATTTCTTTTCCAGAAAGGGACGCTGTGGGGCCCACTTTTCTCATGCCATGGATGCGGGGTTTAGGGTCGAAGGTTCGAGGCTTTGAGTAAAAGAAAAGGCCGTGAGCTCCACGCCCTGAACCCAGCCCCCTAATTCCTGAACTCTGCACCGACGGCTCCGCTTCCAGATCCCCAACACGGATGCATTGCATCCCAAGTGCACCTGCGAGCACCTGGTACACCCTACATCTTCGTTCCAAAACCCTATAATAAGGCCGCAGCCCTACCCTAAACCCTAAACCCTAAACCCTAAACCCAAAAAGCCAAGCCCGCGAAAGCTTAAACCCTCACCGCTGCGGTGAGCTCTCTGATGCGAAAATCCTGAAACCTCGGGTTCCTATTGGTGGCCGAGGTACACTCTGCACGAGATTTACCAAGCCTTCAGCTTCTGTGACACTGGGCTCTTGTTAAGGAATTTAAATTAAGAAGTCCTAATTTTAATAGGGATCTATAGTAGAAATATGGGTTTCCTTCTTATGGTAAATTAAGTTAAACCCCAGGACAAGATCGCAGCAATCCAGCAGCAGGCGGTGAAGGCCTGCCCGACCTCTCGGAGCCTCTCAAGTGCTCCGATGCCTCGAAATCCCTCAAACCAGAAAGCCTGCCCCCCTTGGTGTAGGACTTTAGGGTTTAGGGTTTAGGATTTTCGGGTTTAGGGTTGAGGGTTAAGGATTTTCGGGTTAAGGGTTTAGAGTTTAGGATTTGAGGGTTTAGGGTTCCGGGGCCTAGTAGGGCTCAGGATTTGGGGTGACCCCGGGCCCTCAGCAACAATTTTGGAACTTTCGAGCCCCTCGAAAACACGAGCGAAGCGCCAGGCGACGAGGCCCGTAGCCACCGACTTGCTTCCCAGGTATTCCGCAAGTATTCAGGACTCTATGGTATACCGCTTTGCAGATACTCAGTGCAGTTGCAAAGGGCAGATTTCTGTTTCACATCTCGATCAGATCAGAGTTTCTGTTAGGGTTTAGGGTTTAGGGTTTAGGGGGCCTCTTTGGCTTGAGCCATGGCTTCCATGGACTTCGAAGTGTCTTGGAATGGCACGACCGAGAAGGTAGCCGTTCTCACCTCTTCATCGGCTGCTGAGCAGGCAGCCGAAGATATCAGTGAAACCTCAGAGACATGCATCGTCGGATTTGACACAGAGTGGGGCTCTAAGGGTGAAGTGGCTCTTGTGCAGTTGGCGACGGATGGTCGATGCTTACTGTTTCTGCTTCCGGAGGTTCATCTCCAGGATTGCCCTTCCCTCCTGAGACTCTTTCAGGATCCGCGCTACTTGAAGGTTGGGGTAGCAGTAGGTCTGGATGCAGAATTGCTGAAAGAGCAGTTCCAAATCGAGCTCCGGGGCTGTGTCGATTTGGCGAGGCTGGCAGCAAGGGAAGGGGAGGTGCGGCAAACGCAGCCGATCGGGCTTGCTGCTTTGACACAGCAGCTGCTGGAAGTGGATCTTCCCAAAGATGCATCCATTCGCCGTTCCAACTGGGCTGAACGCCCGCTTTCCCCTGACCAGCTTGCATATGCTGCCAGGGATGCACTGGCTGGCCGGGACTGTGCAGCCGCGCTAGCCAGCAAGCATAAGCCACCCGATGCGCAGCTGCTTGATTGGTGCCGAGGACTGCTGGACAAAGCAGGAAAAGATCCGAAGCCGGGGAAAGTGAAGAAGGCATGCTCGGAGGATCCATCTGCACCTGGAGCTGATGGTGGTCGGCTGAAGGCAACTTTGGACTGTGGCGCCTACTCCTGCGTAACGAAGTTTGGAATGCGAACGATTCTTGGCAGTGACGGTAAGCCGCTCATGCACATGAAAGATCGCACTGTGGATGGACTGGTGAGACGAGGCATGGCTTCAATCTCCAAGGAGGGAGGTGTCGAAGTCGTTCGACTTAACTTCACTCCAACAGATCACTATGAGTATGCTGGCCTGGATGCTGCTGAGAGGAATGCATGCGTGGGCTGCGGCTCTTACGGAGTTGCTCGCTACTACATCGTCCCGAAGGTTTTCTTTTCCCACTTGCCAGAGGCCTGCAAATCTTACAACTGCCATGATGTTGTCATGCTGTGCCCTCGCTGCCGAGCCGTCGCCGAGCCGGCGCAGATGTCACTTACACAAGAGCTTTTAGCATCCCATGGGGCACTCCGCGCCGGGTCCCTGTATGCCAACGAGAATGCTTTGACACAGGCGCAGATCACCGCCAAGAAGGCAGCCATCACGCTGCGGAAAGGTGGGACCAAGCCCTTCCTGCCGAACAAAGTGCAAGCCTTGCGAGAGGCTGTGGCTGCTGGATTCTTGGTCTTAAATCTAGAACTTTGAGCTTGCAGGTTTCCTTCGGTACTGTTTCTCAATCTAAACGACAGCCGAGGACTGGGAATCGCCGTGGAAGATCTTGGGGAGGCAAGGATGTGCAGATTTGAGTAAAGCGCCCTACAATTAGTTCCTGCTGCCCCAAAGCTTCAACTCTTCCTTTTAGCCTTAACCCTCTCTTTGCGGAGATTACGGAACCGCTTGGGGGAAATGCAGGATTTCTTAAGCTTGAGCTCGCAGTGATACGCTGCATGACAGTTACCTTGACTTGCGTCTTGCGACATTTGCTGGGTTGGGCCATTTGGAGCTTCAGGGATGCCCCGAAGTCTAAGCCCCAAGCATCAAACTACTGTTTGAATTCCTCCACAAGTCGAATTAACGACGGTTCGGTGAGCTGGAGCAGCAAACGGACGACGACGACGACGACCAAGCTGCCTCTTAGTACGACGACTCCCACTCACACGAAGCAGAATTTAATTTACGTTCTAGTGCCAATCGTGGTCTGGTCGTCTTCGCCGTAGATGAAGTTAGAGCAGGCAGAAGAAAAATCAAACAGCCGACCCCGAAGCCAGCCCATTACAAACTGCACCCACCGCGGCCGAGAAACTGTTACGCAAAGCCCGATCCCTGAATCATAAGGCCCCAACATCTGCAAAGTAGATGAGCTAGTGATCGCACCAAAGCCTACGGAGTGCTTCGTCGATAAACACCAGGAGACGAACCCAAGCCCCCTGATGGCAGGAGCCTAGCAATGTAGTTCGGTCTCGGCAACTAGATATTTTTCATACTTCGCACCTTGATCCCTCAAGGTACAACTCGACACCCTGCACTCAAACCTCAAATCGAAACCCTGAGCCCTGATATCCCTGAACCTCAAAACCCCAGGTCCATATCTATATAATTGTCTATGTCTCTTGCTATATGTTCATCGTATTATTATCAATATGGTGTATATATATATATATGTATGTATGTATGTAATTCATGTTACGATGCTATGTTCTACTACCGTAAGAGGCATCCTTCACCTTGGCAGAAAGCCTGGGTGCCGGCCGTCTTCCCAGCGAACGGGTTGTGGAAGAGGCAATGGCGAGTTCAGTGCCTTGGCATTTTGGGTTTTAGGGTTTAGGGTTTTAGGGTTTGGGGTTTAGGTTTAACCGAGGGAGTTAGGGTGTAGGGTTTGAGTTTTCGTTTTGAGGACTTCGCGGTTTTGGGGCTTCGAATGTTTAGGGCTTAGGGTCTTACTTTTACGTTTCGTGCACAGAATTCACTGAGGCGTTGTTGAGTCCATAAACTAGGACATGGTGGCTTGGGCTCTCGGGCGTTGAAAGCTTGAGAGCTTCACGAGTCAGGATTTGTGGTGTGTTACTAGGGCATTTCAGACCCCATGTCTCGCATCAAAAGCAACCCCTAATAAGCAAAAGGCCTCGAAAACTCCAGAGGACCAACCAAAGGTTGTAAACAAGCGCGAGCCGAAACTGCAGCCAAGTCTGCCCACCACAGCCACCTGCAGAGGAGTCACTTCGGGCCTTCTTGCGAAGTTGGCGTGAGGCTTTCGTAAATGCCCTGCAGCCCAAGTTCCTCTCCGAGGGATGGAGTCTCGAAACAGGCCTCGACAGGTTCAAAGAAACTGCTTCAGAGAATGACTGTAATACGTAGTCGGGTCTCGCAGGAGTAGGAACGCAGGGGAGCTCCAACTCCGCTCGGTCAGTGTTCCCGAAGGCCTGGATGGGCGCTTCATTCCGTCGGTGGCCTCATCTTTGGAGTGGCCCGGAGATTGGCGCTGTCCTTCCTGTGGCCTTCACTGCTTTGGGCGAAGTGACCGGTGCAGGTGTTGCAAAACCCCACGGCCGACGGATTCTGACGTGCCGCCTTGAAGCCCAACCTCAAGTTCACGCGCTTTTTCGGCCGGATGTGTTCCGCGGCAGCGTGCAGCAAGCTGGAGCTGTATCAAGCTCCCACTGGCTCCAGACTCCACCTCCGTGGGTGCTCTCGAGTGCGCGCGAGGATATTGGATCGGGAAGAACTGAAGGACAGAGTCGCCATGCTCCATCCGCACGTTGCAGGGCATCAAAAGCATGGTGATCGCGGTTCTGGACTGGAATGGGCATAGCTGGCTTGACCTAATTCTTGAGCTCTTGTATTTCGTGATGGATAAGTTGGGATTTTGTGTTGTAGGCTGCCGTGTTGCTGGTCTTGGAGGTGTTTTCGTGGGCCCCAGCGGCAGACCATTGTCGAGAAGCTTTAGGGCTCCGGAGTGCCTAGGGCTCCATCCTTGACATCCGATTCCAGGGACGCACGGGTAGCGCTTCAACGTAGTTGGAGTATAAGCTGAATGACACATATTCAGCCGACGAAAGCATGGGTAGAAACTGTACTGTGTCGTGACCACATAAATGTTCCCCATCCGAAAGCTGGAGCAGGATTTGTGAGGGTTTAGTGTTTGGCGGTCAGGGTTTGAGGCGACTAGAAGAGCTTTTACAGTTTCATGTTTCGGGGTGATAGACCCCAAGACGAGACCAGTACGGTAAACCAATGCACAGACCCTAGCGCCTTCGCGCCTCCACAGCCCGAAGTCTGGGCAGCGGATTTGTAATTAACGGGGCTGTAGCGGAGCTGTAATGGAGCTGTCACGGAGCGAGAGGTGTCACAATGGAGCTGCAGCGGAGTTTTCACGGACAGGTCTCACGGAGAGCTGTAACGGAGAGCTGTACTTTAGCCGTATATGCAACGGAGCCGTAGCGGAAAGTTGTAACCGAGCTGTAAGGGAGCTGTAAGGGAGAGCTGTAACAGAGAGATACAGCGGAGCTGTATACGTAACGGAGCTGCAGCGGAGCTGGAGAGTTGTAGCCGAGCCGTAAAGTTGGTGTAACGGAGAGCTGAAACGGAGCTGTAGCGCAGGCCCCACTCGAATTGATTTTGCATTTGTATATAGTAATTATATAGTATACACATACACGTATGTATGTATGTATGTATGTACGTATGCATGTATGTACGCATGTATGTATGCATGTATGTACGTGTGTATGTATGCATGTGTGTTTGTATGTCATGTATGTATGTATGTATGTATGTATGCCCCTATATTGGTGAAGGCCCCCTCCTGCTGCACTGAAGCCTTGCTGCCAGCTCCTCGAGATCGAGCTCAGACCACCTGGATCCGGGTTGGCTGCGCGGCTGGACAGTGGGAGGCGGCTGAAGGCTGCGCATTCCCCAGTCAGAAGCGTTTTCTTTCATGGATTGAGATAGAATCGAGGCCCCTCATTCAGGAATTTCGATTTTGGGGTTGAGAGTTTAGGATGTAGGTTTAGGATGGTTTAGGGCTGTGGTTTGACGTTAGGATTTATAGGGCTTAGGATTCAGGCTCAAGGATTCTTGATGTAGGTTTCAAGGACTGAAGTTCAGGGATCTGAGTAGGATCTATAATCTGCTGATGCGCGTGTTATGGTCCACTTTGTGCGTGGGGTTTTGGGCTGCAGGGTTAGGTGCAGGTTTGTTTTTTCAAGTAAGGTTTAGGGCTCGGGGTTGCGGCTTTAGATTTAGAGCTACCCAAGGATCGAAGAGTCCAGGATCTGGAAGGGTCTCCTCAGGGGTCTCAATACTTTAGGTGCTTAAAGTAAGCAGTTGACCCCTCACGGGTCTAGATAAAATCTTTAAGCCCCAAACCTCAGTTTTTCGCATCGGGCAGATCGCGGAAGCGGAGGAGGCTGTTGCAGAGGCCTTAGCCGCCGAGGCGGCAAAGATGGAGGCTGGTTTTGGGCTTTGGACTTTCGGGTCTTGGGTTTGGGAGGGTTGAGGGTTCGGACTTGTGTTTCCGGGTTGGGAAGTCAGTTGCTTAAGTTGCTAGCAGAGAAATGAGGGTTTAAGTTGCAAACAAGGGCTCGTAGGGTTAGTGGCTGGGACGAAGCTTTCACTCTTGAAGTGGGAGAGAAACCTTCGTAGTTGCAGCTGACAGTTCACGCGTGCATGCTTGCCCAGCTTGAGACAAGGTGGTTGCAGTTGCAGCCAGTTGTTGATGCGCTTGCATCAGAGTTGTTCTGAGTTTGCAAAGGCACAGTTGCAAGCATGTGGGGCCTACTGGTTCCATGGGGCCATGAAAGTGGCCTCCGCTTCTATTGAGAACCTCGCCTTGGATGTTGGGATACTCTCCCCCACGAAGTTCTTGAGCCGCAAACCTGACCCCCAACATGAGCTTGGAAGCCGCAGGGCCAAGACGAGGGCTCGCCACAGGCTCGGCAGCAATCAAGCAGATTCATGGGGGCGATGGGGGCGGGAAGGCGTGGAGGTTTAAACACCCTATGCCAAGCCCCGGTCAGTCGTTGTCACAGATGCAGATCTTGCATACGAGAAATACATTGTGCTATTTCCCTGTGTGCCTGTAAGGGTAGTACTGCGTATCTTTTGCCACAGGCTTGAGCCGAAGATCCTCCTCTGGATGTATCCTGAAAGGCCTCAAAAGATTCAAGTTACACCGCCTTCGACCCATACCGTAAACTCTTAGATCAGATCCTGAGCTCTGCACCCCCCTCAGCTTAGAACCCGAACCCCCCCCTCCCCCTTCAGTCCGATGCTTCGTCTCACCGTCCTCCCCAACTGCCTCCTTTGCACCCGACTCCTCCTCTTGTCGGAGGATAAAAGGGCCTTGGATGCAGAGCCGGACTCCTCCGAGGAGATCATGGCGACGAGAGCCGAGGCTGACATCTTCCTTTGTACATAGGCTCATACAGGATTTGGTTGTGTTGTTGCATAGTTTGACTGTGTAGTAGCAGTATTGTTATGTAGTATAGTGTCATATATAGTATCATTGCAAATATATGGAAGAACCATGTAGTACTATCTAAAGATATATATATATATATATACATAAATACAGAGTCATATAGCACGCTGTCGCTATGCTGCGGTATATTGCTACCGTGCTGCTGGTATGTATTTGTAAATTCGGGTTGTATACGAACAGTACATACAAAAAACCGGAATCAGAAATACCAAACGGTAACATTAGCCCCACTTACAGGCCCGACACGCACGTCGAATCCTCGATCGTACTCCCGGAGTCCCTGCCCGAGAAGCCTCCAACCCAAAACCCGAGCCTAAACCCTCAACCCTTAAAGCGCCCCAAACCCTGAACCCGAAATTTTGGAAAAAAACCCTTGAACCCTTAAAAAGTACCACCTAAACCCTCAACCCTCAAAACGTGCTAAACCCTGCACCCCTGAACCCAGCAGGAGGAGGCAAGAAAGAAATCCGAGCGACAAGAGCGAGGAAGGCCGGGATCGAGCCTTTGGGGTTGTGAGGTCGGGTTCGGGGATAGCAGGGGCTCAAGGGTTTCGGGTTTTGGGTTCAGAGGTTTAGGGTTTATGGGCTTATAGGGTTTACAGGGATTCTAGGGTTTATAGGTCCTGGTTTCAGGCTTCGCCTTTGATACCTTGATTGTCTTCGGTATCAAAATGCTGCTATGATAGTATTACAACGGTGCTAAGAAGTACGAATACCAACTATGGACAGAGACTCGGCATTCCCGAAAGGCCCACTCCGAAGCCCCAAGCCGGAAATCCCGAGAGCCTTTTTAAGGTGGTGGCCCCCAAGCACCGATCGGCTGAAGCTCTGGCTGCGAGCGGGGGCCAGCTTCATGCACTGCGACGAATCGAGGCCTTAGCCGGATCGGGCGATGAACGTCAGAGTGTGTAGTTTTGTGTTCCGGGTAGCATGGCTGAGACTACGGCAATGGTGAGCATGAAGGGTTGTGCACAAGGTTGGTAGCAGCAGCACAGCAGCATAGCAGCAGGTGGAGACGCAGGAGCGGAAGAGCAGGAGAACAGCCGAAGATACCGTGATCAGTGTTTTGGTTCCGTCGGGTGCTGGCAGCGGTTCATGGCCTTGAGTTGTGAAGGTTGTTGTGCACAAGGTTGATCAACAAAAGCAACAACTGCTGTTGGTGCTGATATCTTATATCTTACTTTCCTGCAAGCCTCACGCAGGGTCTTTGCATAGTCGGGGGATGCGCGCTTCATGCTGTCCAAGCTCTGACTAGACACGACACCTACAGGCCTCCACGCTGAACCGTACATCGAGCTGGAGCCTAATACAACTCGACAGCGCACAACCCTAAATCCTAAATCCTAAACTCCAAACCCTGAATCTTAAAAAACCACACTACGCGTCCGAAGACCCGAAATCAGAGGTCAAGTTTTAGCAGACAGCGAGCTTGATGGAGACTGCATGCCTTCCTTAAGCCCTATACTATATGGCCCCAGTGTTTATAACCCTGCGTCCCTAAACCCTCAAGCCCTAAAACCTTAGAAAACCGTTGAAGCGTGCACCCTAAGCCTGCACCCGTGCAAGGCAGACATTTGCCGCCATACTCTGCGAGGTGTTGGCCCACGGGGAAGTTTAGATGTGTCATGAGATTTAAGGGGTGGAGTGTGTGAAAGCGTTGGTTGCGAGGTGTAAGGGTTGAGATGCTTTTGGAGTTTTCAGCAGATTGAGAAAACAAGGGGCCCCAAGTTAAACCCTGATTGGCGTCATAGTTTCGGTTGGGCTTTGGGGGTGTCTTCATTGGCTCGCCGGGTTTAGTTTTCGGGTCGAGACCCATGCCCTCACCTTAGTAGGTGGACTTCTTCGACTATAATAGCTTCGGCACGAAAGCTTGCTCGTAGCTTCGATTCTGTTTGTAAGCTGTTTTGCCATGTTTTGCCCATTCAGCCCTTCATGCGGCTACCGCCTGCCCAGTTTGTTATAGAGCTTGCCCTGCTGCTTCGAAGGACCCATAGTCAGGGATACTCTGATGTTCGATGCAACCCTGATCTGGACGCTCGATGCCGATTTGCCTAGAACTGGGAGGTTTGCTAAACACTGCAGATTCTAGCTTGCCCAAACTGCAACCATTGCTTACAGTAGTGGTGGGTGTGTTATGGCATCTCGCATCCACAGGTGTGCGGCTGTTCCAGAAAACCGACTGAACTTCAAACGGCGGCATATTGTTTTGCCGGTGTTTCATATTCGACTCCGTCACCGTCCCTCCTCCTAAGCTCGGTAATGTTCATTTTGTTCTTCATATGCTTCGCATGATCTTCTCTAGTATCGCTCTGTACGACAGCTGGTGTATTCTTCGGAGCCTGTCTCCAGGCGTCCTTATCCTGCGAATCCATGTCTGTTTGTAGAGCTTCGACTTGATACCCGTCTCGGTTCATGCCTTTTCCCATCTCAGTCGTTCAAGCAATCTCGTCACAGAAACGAGCTGACCCGTTTAAGAAACCAAGATTGGAGCCCTCGTCCTGGAGTATGGCCCCCCCAATTCCGGAACCTGAGAAACACGACACTTTCAACCACTATGTCTCCTTTCACATGGGAATCCTGAATGGAGGCGGCAGTGCAGTGCGTCCGAGAGGCTGCGCAGGTGCTGCCTGCTAGGAACAAAGGGAGTTGGGCTTTCAGAACAAAAACCAATAGAGGGGACTCCATGTCGTACAACCTTCACGTGACTGTGGGCTCGGGCAGTTTTCAAAGGTAACCCCATACACAGCTTTCAGGATCACCACCAGTGAAACTATAGTGGTGGCCTCGTGCTCGTGCAGAAAAGCCTCGGAGGACCAAACCTGGGAAGCCTTGGCACAAGGCGAGGATGTGAAGTTAGAGGCCGGATCATCGAGGGTTTAGAGTTGTGGGGGTGAGGGGGTTCAGGCTCATGGGTTGAGATTTTTACGGGTTTTTGTGTCTTGGGGTTTAGGGTTGAGTGTTCTGTGGTATAAGGTGCATGAAGGTTCTGAGGCTTCAGGAGTGTAGGATGCTCGCTGCTTCTTGCTATGTTTGCTCAAAGCAGTCACCGCCATCATCGCTTTCGGAATAGTATTTTTCACCTGTTCTCGGTCTTCAACTTCGGTCACGCGACAGTGGTACCAAGTAGAACCTGATTGAGGTTTAGTGATTGGCAGGATGTTTCGCAACGGTCAGGAGCTCCGCGAGACATGGGAGTGCAGAGCATGGAATGACAGGGTTCATGCATTAGCAATAGTGATTGCTGGGCCTGGCAGCTGTCGTTTACTATTCTTAGCACCAGCAGTATGATATGCCGTTCTTGGAAACCATGAACCCGAAACCCCGGCAAGATCAACTGCTTGAAGCTCATGAGCATCAGCTCGCAGCATAGATAGCTTGCCTCTCATGAGGGCGTTTTACTTTCAAGCAAAAGCCTCTGTCTCTGTCCAGGATAGCGAAAGATGCAAACGGCTGCACAGGGTTTTCGTACTTAGTCCGCACTCCGAATATAACAGCAGGCTTCAACCATCCATGAGGGAACTCGAAACACGAGAACTTTGCAACAACTTCTTGTGGAAATCCAATACCGAATCCACCGGCCTGAAGCTGTTGTGGATGCAATGCAGGAAGTCGCGGAAGGCAGTGGGTGCCGAGCCCGAAAGCTGGATCGAGCCCCAGGCTGACTGTTGCTCAAGTGACGGACAGTGCAGAGATGCGAAGAAGAAATGCAGTTCTCAAGTGGCTTGACCCTTGGTCCTTTGAGTTGGTCTTTGCAGTTTCGAACACCGAGTCTTGCAGGCTGGATGCCGGTCAGGATCCTGTTACATAATTCACCACGCTGTGGCCATTAACTCCAAGCCTCAACCTAAGCCCAAAAGCAAATTGCCAGCAGCTGGCCTGGCCATTCTGAGGACGAGGGCTGCGCCGAGGCGCTTCGATTCATGATCTCCGAGGCCGTAGATGGGAATATCTCTGAGACTGCAAGCAAATAACCGGGACCGACCATAGAATTTGTACTAAGTTCGGGCTAGTTGGTTCGAATCCCAGGTTTTTGGGCTTCAGGCTGACGGTGTATAAGCATAGCCTGTAGTATGGGAACATACAGAAGATGTCTAAGTCGAGGAAGACATGGAATGGCAGTTATCGTTCATAAAATCATTTCTCACGCTGCAGCCTTCAGAACTTCACGACCAGTTAATGAAGATAGCCAGCACAATTAAAGCAATGCCGACAATGCGGATCAACAGCATCACTGCCATCTCTGTGCGTGAGATGTTGTGCTTTGTTCTGTTTGGTGCTTGCAGGTCTTATGGGCACTGTTGCCATAAACAAACAGTCGATCTACTAAGACAAGGGCATTGATAGCATTAGTGTTCCGTGGGGTTCCCAATCGAGAACACTCTGCCAAAACAGTTCCCTGGTCTGCCATGAACCCTGCACCCCAGAAAGGATTTACACCTCGAAGCAGAATGCTGCCCAGAACGAAGTCTTGGCTCGAGCCTCATCCGCAACAGCCAGACGAAAGCCAGACGAAAGCTCAACCAAGTTGTGAAAAAAGATGTCGAACCTGTCGTAAGCTTTCTGGGATCTGTAGGACACTGTAGGATGCCAGAGCAGGGAATGTGGTTGTAGAACTTGGAACACCCGAGTAGCCGCCGTCGAAACAAAGCTTGGCATTCGAGGGGACACAAGCAAGCGTTGAGCGGACTCGCAGTTTTCAATGGTGGCTGCAAGCAGAGCAAGGCCTTCTGGGAATGGAGCTTTGATGGGCTGGTGTGGGCTACTGCTGCTGTCCGGCACGATCTGCTTTCTACCGTCCGCACTTCGTGAACCACTGGTTCAGAGCTACCGCACCCCCCACAAAAACCGGCGGCCGCCACACGTCGGGAAGCTCCGTCTTGCGAGCCAGGGCTCCGAATCTGACATGGGCCCGGCCAAAAGAGCTTCGAACTCCGGGGCTTCCTTTGCCTGGCGATTTTTGCTAAGCCTCGTCACGGGAGCGATGGTTGGATCTATTCAGTATCTCTACGTGGTTTCGAGACATCTGCAAGATTGCGAGTGGACGCTGAAGGCTGATGGCCTGGCGCGCAGAACATTCCCTAGCTATCTATCCGGCACATCGGCAGGCTGGTTGAGCTGGGCTGTCTCGTCTGGTTGGACATGGCTCTTTGCTGATGTTGCGCACACAGCTGCGAAGCTTCAGGCTATACTAAGAGCTACATCTGGACTTCTCGTGGGACTGCTAGCAGTGCAGCTGGCATGGAGTAGCCTTGCTTGGCTTAGGGGCAGCGGCCCGGACGAGAAGATTGGTTGGCAAATGTGGAGGACAATCATCATTTGGGTAGTCACAGTGCAGGCCAGCAGCCTTTGTTGCAACCTCGCACTCAAGAAGCTTTGTGTTCGATCTTCATGGACTGGACTGCCATATTATGACGAAGGCCATGCACTTTGTGTCCTTTGCTCGATCCTAGGCGGGGTGATCGCATCGACTGTCTTGTCTATGAGCCTGCGGAACATATAAGACTTTGTGAGAACTCGAAGCGACGGCGGCCGGTCAAAGCTCGAAGTTGGTGGGAAGTTCTGTGGCATCCCGTGGCTTTTGAGACAGAGTCGCATTTCTTGGAGAAGTCCCCGGGGATGGGTGCGGGGCGGGCGGGGTCAATACTCTTCCGAAGCGGGCCTGCTGTTTGACAGCAACTGTACGTTTGGGCACCACATTGGAAAGAAGCAACCACACCTCGCTGATCCGGGGTTGACCTGAGTCCACATGCGTACAGAGGGCAGTCTGAGAGGTTTCGTGCCTGACCAGACTCCAGGCGAGAGGACAGAGATGTGCACTTAGACCAGGTCTTGACTCAGGAGAAACGCTGCGATGTCTTGTTTGCCCCCACTCCCAACATCTTGAGCCCATGGCAGAAGTGTGCGCGCCTGTGCACGTGCGTGCAGGCGCCATACAGCATGCTCATGGACGACAAGCTTGGCAGGCACTTCCCTTCTGGGTGACTGGGTCATCAGCAGACTGGTCTGAGCCCACTTCGCAGTCAGGCGATCTGTGCTAGGCCCTGAAACTCAAGACCCCAATACTTCTGCACCAGCCGATGTGGACCTTTCACTGACCAGGAGCTGCTTCATCATCATGGCCGAGGTGCATAGCTAGAGGTTAGCGGGTAGCCTTCTGCGAGCGACTCGGGCTTGGACTTCTCCGAGTGTTTTCTTAGGCGCCTCCAATACTGGAGGGCTTACAAGGATTCCTTGTTATGGAATCCGAACATCGAAAAAACGAGCATGTCAGCCCCAGTCTGCCCCAGTCATTCCGCCTTCGATCTGATGTGGCAGGCCTTCGGCCTCATCGCAGATCTTCCGAAGCCGCAGCCTGGTGAGGTCGGCGCGTTGGCTGAGCAAAAGTTGCAGTCTTAGTTCCCTTTTGGTCAGTTCTTAGCTTAGGTTGGTTTGCATTTCCGAGGTTTGGGTTTTAGAAGGATTGGTCTACAGATTTGCGTTTCTGTGCTTCCCTTATGTGGCAAATGCGTTGATTTTGTCAAGACCTGGTAGTGGACTAGCCTGCAGCTTGCAAAGACTGCTCGGCAGGGTTTAGTGCGGGTGCTGTTGGGGAGCACTTTTGCGGAACCCTCGTGTCATGACAGTTTCCTTGTCCCATAGTGTAAATTTTCACTCTGAAGTTACTCAACAACGCTTCATTTCGTGTGTGCTCTACATTTGGCTTTGTCGAGCCTGATCCTGGGCTCTGCACTGCGACTTCATGCATTGTCTCCGGAAGGAGCCCACGGCGACGTGCGGAGCCCGGCAACCCACTTTTGGCATGGCAGCCTGAACGGCAGCAATGGGAAGCATAATGTTTATCACCACATATATGTTCGTACCATCATCACTATCATCCCCGTCGCCGCTCTCATCACTAAATGCAGGGAGACCCTGTCATAGTCAGTCTTGTTGATAAGGCAGCTGAAGCCACGATGACGAGTGCATGAAACTGGACCACACGCATGATAACCCTAAGGTCGACGAGACAGGCAGCCTTCCCGTCCCTTGTATTCCGATGTGCCAGTCACGCCTATGGCATATGGACTGTTGTGCGTCATCTGACACTTAGGCGAAATTACATCAGAATCTAGGTTTCGAATGGAATCTGCAGAAGGCCTCAATGTCCGATCTGAGCTCTCTCGGCCTAAAACCCCAGATGCATGTCCTGCTCGGATTCGTCTTTTCTTGGGAGGCTCAGCAATGATTAAGCTTTAGCTGCGGCTCACCCACCTGGCAATCGAACTCTGAGCATCGAATTCCTCCTTCCGTCCAGGCTCCGGGCTGTCTGTGACAGCGTCCAGCACTGCTTCTCCCAAGCGTCATCGTCCCTGCTCTGGACTCTGAGGCGAGTCTGATAATTGTAGTTGCAAAATACACTCTGCAGTCCAAGAGCTCACAAAAACGGCATGCACCATTTGTGACATGGTGCTATCCTCGGTGGTGACACAAGCATAAAGTGTGATACCTGCGCCGTTCTCTGCAGTGAAAGTCTTGAGAACTAAAAGCTAGCATCAACCTTGGCCTTGCTGCGAGATACCTGTCTACTCTCATGCAAGCGTGGCTATCAGAGCTGCAGGAGCAGCGAGCCCCTCCGGCTCGCAGCAGAGGCCATAGCCGAGCACTTCAAGGACCTCAGCGCTTCGGTCTCAAGCAGTGGTGGTGAGGTGTTCAATGCTGGAGATGCGCAGGGCCATCCCGGAACGCAGTAAGACCAGCAAAGACAGAAGTACTCGTATCGGAGAGGTGAGGGGCATGGTGATGGTGGCTAACGCATGTGATCCAGCACCCGACGAGCCCTGCTTCAATCAATCTAAACACAGGCGGAATCCCTGCCTTTGTACATAAAACTTGTACATAAAACGAGTGTAGAACACCAGGACAACCTCAAATGGATGCCCTATGCAACCATTCTGCGATGCAGCCACTATGTAGGTCATGTGCTGAGGTGTCCGTCTATGACAGTGTCCGTCTATGACAGTTTGATACACAAAGCAGGGATATATATGTATATATATGTATTTATTTGTTTGTTCTTTTATGCTTGTTATACGAAACCCCATACAGAGCTCCACTTTGCCAGGATGACAAGCCAGCAAGCATATTGCGCTTGCTCGACTGGATCGAAGTTGTCATGGGTGGAGCCTGGGAGGTCTCCACATTGGAAGGAGAGAAACATTTGAGCTTCCTGAACTCGGTTGGCTTTTGGCTTCTACATGTACTTCCTGACATCCTTTGCTACTTTTGCTGCTGTATCTAGTACTGGTAGCTGGTTCGATGTTCCAAGCTCGCTGCCAGCATTGATACCATGAGAATTACTCGCTGTAAAGGTGCGGACTTTTAGAAGTGAATAAGTGGGTTGAGGGCTTCGCAGGTTCAAGGATCGAGAGTTCACATGTGTCGCCGTCTTACGAGTAAGCGGGGTGTCAGGTGCCGACGGGGTTTTGACTAGTTTTTCCTCGTTCAGCTCAGGGGTAGGCACATGTGTTGGATGATCTGAGAATCTGTGTACGAGTGCAGAAGAATACGAACATGTTTAAGAAGCAGAAGAGTGCAGAAGGCGGCAACTGACCTAATGAACGTGTGCTTGAAATAGGTTAAGGAACTTTCTCGCGACATGCAACGGACGACAACAGCTGTATTGTAGGCTTTGTTGAGGGTGATGAAGATGCTGGTCATGCGAGGCGGAGCAGGATAACGATGGCTAGACAGACGACGACGATTTAGACGGTGGCGATGATGATGCCAAAGAAGAAGTATGACGATGTTGTCAGCGCGGACAAAACTCTTCTGCTACCTTGGAGGTAGCTGTAGTCGAAAGCGACTTGCTGACGCGGGCACTGCTGGACACAGATTGCTGTGCGTGGGGCCCAGTGTTCCGACTTCCCGCACGGTTTCCTGAGGCATGCTTGGGGTTTATTTGGTGCCTAGATCATGTATCTGATAGTCTTAAGCGTCCCCAGCATCACAAAGAACCATTGCTATAGACAGAAGGACGCAACACACTGCTAGAAATCTTTCCGAATAGGGTACAATATGGATACCAACAGACGAAAAGAGTACAATTTCGTAGCAATGATACACTATATGTCGTTATAAGAATCGTATCCTTCATAAGCTCTAGTCTAGACTCCTCAGACTCCTAAACCACAAGGTTTGGAGTGCGTGTAAGGACATCGCACCCAGAGCCTGAAGCGGAGGAACCCTTTTTTCTCGGGTGAGTTGAGGTTGAAGTCTGTTCTCTTGATGTTTTGAGACAGCTTCAACTATGGCTTTCTGAGTTCTTTGCAGGCTTCTCGAGTTCTGGATGAATCGAAGGGTTCAGCCCGCAACCAAATCGCAAGACCACCCAGGATGTTGAGGAGATGGTGGACACATCTGTGAGGCTGCGCAGCTTCACAGACAAGGTGGAGTCTTGCGTTCTGACGGGCACTCCAAAGCCCCACTGGCACCGGGTTTGGAGTTGCGATTCCGGCTGATCCTAAACGTCCTAAAGCCTGGACCGACCCCTAAACCCTTAAACAAAGCCGAAACCTTAAACCAACAATAACAATAACAATAATAGCAACGAAAACAATACTAATAAGTACTAGTAGTAATAATAAGAAGAATAGCAACCATGGCCCCTGGCAGATGGAGCAGAAGGTGCAGGAATGGAAGGCGGAAGAGGCTGAGCTCAAACTCTTGGAGTTCGAGGCGCCAAAAGAGGGAGATGACGCCTTGAACGCGGGTTGAAGCCAGCACTTGACATGCTTTTTAATATGTAGGCTTTTAGAAAGTTGGGGTCTTTGTTTAGGGTTTATAAGAGGTTCTTTGTTTTGGGAAGCTCCCTAGAAAGATTTGAGTCTCCGAAGAAGTCCCTCGCAGCTCATGCAGCTCATGCTGCGAGTTGAGATCCCCCGTTCTGACCAGGCGCGGTGTGCGAAGAAGGCCCTCGCCTACGAGGACCATGGAACCACTTGCCCAAAGAAGTATCGAACCTCTGGATCCCCGAACGGCCCTGTGACCCGAATCTCTAGACCTTATGGCCATTATAAATCCAATCCCCACCTGCTTCCCTTTCGGGTCCTCAAGGACCGCATCTCCCGGCTGGAAGCCGAGATTGCCCGCCGTGCCGGCAGCAACTCGAAACTTGGCTTAAGCAGCATCCAAGGCGCTTTCGTAAAGCAGAAGCCTTGTTTTGCTGCCAGGGGCTAGGTGTCCCCGTTGCTAAGGCGAAATTAGCCGCAAACCGCAAATACGGCAATCCATGACCCGGTCCTGTTCTTTTGTGGCGAGGGTGGTGGTATTTGTTTTTGTTGGTTCTCTTGCCTATGCACGGGTCATGTGGCGCGTTTCTCGCGCGAAGCATCTTGCACACACAGGGCCTGCTTGAGCTTTTTGGGTCTCGTGCGAGAGAAAGAGTTGTACATTTTTCAAGATGTTGATCACGATAGACTCCGATAGATCTTATTGAACTTCGGGGTATGTTTAGCAGTTCAGTTTAGCAGAAGTATAAACTTAGACAGTTTGTCAACTACTACAATGGTGCAGCTAATGTCATGCATTTCCTAGTGTCAAACATGTGTTAGTATTAAATAATTTGCGGCACGTGTGCTTGTGCTTCTGTGACAAACCGATTCAAGTCAATACCGAAATATGTTTGACTGTTTGATGGATGTTAGTTGGCCAAATTTGGAACCAGCTCGGTTGACAATCATGCAGAAAAAGCTATGTACACAATTCATTTTGATAGTCCATATACCCAGTATAGATGTTTTAAACTGATACTGGGCTAGTACTTATCATCATCAGTTCATGTCGTCATGCGATGCTCAGTTGATATGTGGGTGTTATGTTGACTATTAGTCCGTTAATCCTCACGTGCCGTCTTTTAATTGGG
Source organism: Symbiodinium sp. clade A Y106 (assembly GCA_003297005.1). Taxonomy (NCBI): domain Eukaryota; class Dinophyceae; order Suessiales; family Symbiodiniaceae; genus Symbiodinium; species Symbiodinium sp. clade A. Next base: position 144,539 of record BGNK01002647.1, read on the forward strand.
TTTGAGTTACTATGCCACGAATGTTTGCAGAACATTGCTTTGGTCCAGGGATATTTGGTGATGTGATGAGTCATTTGTTACTCATTGCAGGCGTACGGGTATACATGTCACAAGCTAAGTTCCAGCAGCGATGTGTCAACATTGACTAGTCTGTATTTCCGTGAAAGTAGGACAATAGCTAACCATGACAGTTTCATTAAAATCCAGAATCATAACATCTTCTCTATACGTGTTCGAACATGGTTGAAACATTTGCGAACTCGGTGGGACATAGTAAAGCAAACCGACGTCTGAAGCCACGCAAACACAGACTACTACAGACCCGAGGTTTCCTCAGTGTTCGGCTGGGTCAGGGTGCGCGTCACACTTGTGAACCACTGTCTTAGGCTCATTGCGGTTTCCTGACTCTGGACTCTAAGCGAGATGGAAGCCGGCCTTCTGCAAAAACAGTTTACATAAAAGCCTTAAACCCTCAAAGCCCAAAACCCGGCTTGCAGCCAAGGCACATGCCCAAAGCCAAGTCTCAGTGCCTCGCCGAAACAGAGTCGGCCTGGTTGTGCGCACCGCAGGGCGAGAAAGTGAGAGCGAGCTTGGTCGAGAGACTGGTTCTGGTGTTTGGTTTGTGTCTGTACCGGTCGCAGAGATCTCGCATGTCACAATCGCGGCAAACAATAGTCGCTCCCACCATCGGAAAGATCAATAGGTGCCGGGAGCCTGGGTGGGATTTGCCCAGCTAGACTAATTTCGACCATTTGCGTATTCTGAGTGTGTTGCTGTTCTTCTTTCGAAGCGTTTTGATTGGAAA
>BGNK01002648.1:0-95432 GCA_003297005.1 Symbiodinium sp. clade A Y106
AGGTGCTAGTATGATTGTAGAAGCAGGGGGGGGGGGGGGGGTCGGGTCGCAGAAACCGTCGACGATAACAACTTTTTGATGTACAAGATTGGAACACTTCAGCAGCAGTTGACCTCAAGGTCGACCCACGACCAGCACTTCTCTCTGCTGCAACTGTACGTGCAAGATGTACTGGCTAAGTAGAGAGGGTGTATGTCACAGTACGGGCCAGTGACAAAAGGCACGTCAGCACCCCAACTTAACAAACCCCTCGCTGTAAGATACCTCCAAAATCCTTTAATCCGAAACCAAGCTTGAAATCCACAAGCTGTGACTCCAAAACCCACTGAATCACTGCACCCTTGTACCGCACATACAAACACTAAGCTCGAAACGTTTGGACCATTAAACTCATTAAACCTTAGATTTAAATCCTTTACAACTAAGAACATCACAAAACCTATATTAAACCGTGAACCCCTAGTCCTATTCGCTACCGGCGTCGGAGTCTTCTTGAAAACCTTGCATTGTAACCCACGCAGCACACTCCGAACAACTTGCAACTCACTTCGCCCTCAGCCTCAAACCTGTCTGCGCCAAAGTACCACCAAACCCTAAACTTGAAACCCTGGCGCAGACCCTTGATTTAATCTTCCCAGCTGGGCAGATCTGTGGGTATCTGAATGTTAGAGGACTTAGACTGAAGGGGTTTATTGCTCGGGGAGTCTACTTTAACCCTGACCGTCAGAAATCCTACGCTACTCCCTGAAACCCAACAGTTACACTAAACCCACACTCCTGCTGCGATGCCGAGCCACCCAGACCAGGCCCTCGGGTGTGTCTTTCCGCCTCTTTCCGTCCCCGTCCTCTTGTGGAGAGTTTCGAGCTCATTTTTCGAGGCTGTGTATGTGTATATATATATATATATATATTATTGTATATTATATATACACACACGTGTGCATACATAAACACATACATGTCCATACATATATACACATATATACATATGCGTATGTACATACATAGACATGTATATGTATATACATGTATATATATATATATATATATGTGTGTGTGTATGCTGTATGTACGGATATGGATACAGATTGTCGGGCATGTGTAGGTGCGAATGCAGTCCTTTGTTTGTCGTTCTCTATTTACCTAGTTGTCTTTTTGTCTGCGATTTCTTTGCAGAGGCTGTTTTTCAGGGTTTGGGTACGAGTAGCATGCTGTACGAGTTGGATTTGACAAGGTTAAATTATGTACATATATATATATATATGTATATGTGTACGTACATGTGTATACACAGATATGAATATACTTATACATATTGATTTATACACACACATACAGATAACCAAATGGAAAGGCAGAAATCTAGAGTAGATGGATAGGTGGATAGGCATATTATCGATCGATTAACCCTCAACCCTAACCTCCTCTAAAGCAGAAGGCCTACACTGGGCCTACACCTAAGTCCCAAACACCTAAGCATGTCTTATCACGGCCTTCCTGAATGCCTGCTGTGATTCATTCCCTGTCCTCCTCGCCCTCCCCCGCGTCCTCAGCCGCGGGCCTCGCAGCGACTTCTCTGACTTCAGACGCGCTTATGATCTGCACATACAACCATCTATAAACGCATGAGCATACAAAAATTAAACTTACTCTCGCTCGCTCTATGTGCATGTGTATGTATATGTATATGTACATATGTATGCTTGTATGTGTGTATGTGTATATGTAACTATGAGTATATGCGTATATGTGTATATGTGCATATGAGAATATGTACATATATGCATATATGTACCTATGTTTATACACGTGTAAATATATGTGAATGTATATATGTGGATATGGGTATATGTATGTATGTGTATATGTATATATGTTTATATGTGTATATGTACATATGTACATATGTATATAAGTATATATGTATGTGTATGTGTGTACATATATGTATATGTATCAGTGTATAAATGTATACGTGCATATATATGTATGTATGTATGTATGTATGTATGTATGTAGTCTTATGTGAACTGTATGTGTACACGTAAATATGTATGAGTGTATAGATGTATAGGTGTATGTAAGTATGTATATGTATACAGATATAATAGCTGTATGTAAATATGTATAGATGTAAGTATGTAAATATGTATGATTATTTTTTATGAGCACACCGACAGAGGGAGGGAGAGCGAGAGAGAAAATGTGTGTGTGTGTGTGTGTTTGTGTGTTTGTGCGTGTGCAACCAAAGAAAAAGCAAAGAGCGAGACGAGACAGAGAGGGTCTCAGGGTCAAAGGCTGTGTGCATGTGCGCATGTAGATAAACAAATCCATGCATATATAATATATACATACATATGGACGTACGTACGAACGTACGTTCTCGGATCCCCTATGCATGCATACATGCGCACATGTATCAACGTTTGCGTGCTTGTGTTTCTGCAATGACTAAGGTGCAGGTATCCACCTGGCGTTGGTGATGACTAATTGCCGTTACGATGATGATGAGCCGAAAGATGTGATGGCGACAAGCGTTAAACTCAAGGATGTCCCCAAGCCGTGAATCCATTGACCACTTCTTCATCCCCAGGCCCTTCTTTGACCCCAGCTCTCACTTAGCTAGAACAGTCTAGAACCCTGGACCCTGAAACCTACAACCTTGACCCTCAACTCCAAAACCTAAGCCCTTAATCCCCAGAATACAAAGACTCGGACTTCCATTTTTTGAGGTTTCAATGTCTGTGCCGTGATGTGTGGTGGAGGGCTTCTAGCAAGGGTTCACGGCTCAGGTATTGTATTTCAGGGGCCTCAATATAACGGTTTGGTATAAGCAGCGGAAAGACTTGAATGAGCTTTTGGGAGAAATTGTAGTATCATTGCCCAGGATAAAGGAGGAATACTCTTGCTGGTTGTTTAGGCCTCTACTTTGCAGGTTTGGGCCGTGGATAAAGAATCCAGCCTGTTGGTGCGGCTAAAGGTTCAGCATCAATACTAATGAGGGGCCGTATTACATGGAAACGGAGCATGGGGGTTTAGTATAATATATAGCAGTGGTCCCACGTGGGCACTATAGGGCAAGATGGTTGCCAGGTGCTCAGACACACAACCGCATGTTAGTTGAAAGGCGCAGGCCGATCGGGATGAATAGGCTGCGTGCTGTTCTTAATCCTGGTTTCCTGCGCGGTTCCTCCCCGCCCATTCCCATCCATTGCAGGGATACGTCTCCAAACTCTGTTCGCCCTGTAAGTCATTTTACAAGCCTCAAGCCCCCAGGTACCCTAACCCCTAAAACCTTTTCTATTTTATGCAACCCGTCCATGTTTCAGAGCCGGGCTGGTCCACGGTAGCATCTGCTGCCTGTGCTTACAACTTGGTGGCTTCTCCTACACTGGCCTGCGCTCACAGGGTGTTCCTAAAAGCTTGGCATGGTGCGAGGCACCGAGACGATGACAGCATCACAACGCACAGTGAATCCCAAACTCGCCAAGTCTTCTCGAAGCGAAAAACCCTCGAACCTTGAAGGGCCTTAACCCATACACCCTCGAACTCTGTAATACCGAAACACCCTAAGCCCGCAGACCCCGAACCCCGAAGCTACTACAATACAGAGATCTGACGAATTACTAATGATATCAACCCTAAACCCTAGATGTTCATGGTATAACCCGACCTCGAAACCCTCTTCTAATTGTTAAGGCCTTTTTGCTAAACCCAAATACATCTACATCCTATAGAAACCCATATTCTACCTTAATTGTTAAAGCCCTTCTGTTAAACCCTACTAAAATCCTATAGAAACCCTTCTTCTACCTGGACAAGGCCGGGCCTCTGGAGAATGAGGCGTCGAATCTTCTGGCGACAAAGGAGTCTCCTTTCTACACAGGTTGATACTCCCTGCTTCTTTATATATATATATGTATCTGTTTAACTATTTACACACGAATACAGAAATGTTTTTATAATCCAAAACCTACATATGTTACATTTTTCACAACAACAACAACATCAAAACAAATAAGTCATTCAATAGTTTCACGGCTCTTCTGTTCTTGGGTCCGGGGTGCCTAGGCCCACCTCCCGTGTCGAGGGTGCATTCAATGGGGTTTAGGGAAGGGTTTCCGCTTCCAAGTCTGTTTCCGCCGAGCTTCCGCGCGAGTTGGAGTCCGGCCATGCTCGTCCTCGCTCGGATCTTCTGCATCGGAGCGCATTCTCCTCGGCAGCTGAGCCAGACACTACACCCCCGCCGCACCAAATCCGAAGACTGCAAAGCAAAAGCCAAGGAGTGCTGCAGAAAATACAGAGCTAGGGGTCGGAATAACTATCGACCGGAAGAACTTTGCCGACTTCCCTTGCCTACCAGAGGCTACAAACCTTGGTGACCTGATGCGGTTATGGGTACAACCAGGGGTGTGAATAAGTCTATCCTTCGGAATTTGTCAAGGTTCCCTCCTATATCTACCGTATTGTAGACCCAACACCCTGCAGTAGTTTACTGCTTAAGATCCCGCGACAAGACACGAAGAGAAGGTCGCGGTGGCTGCTTTGAGGCTGGCTGCACCCGGGGCCGCATAAAATGGATGCCATGAGGTTGCTTTGATGTGTGGAAAGCTGCCCTGTAAATCAGGATGGTCATGCTAAGTCATGCTACACCCGAAGTTTGGATTGAGCTTGGTCTTGAACCCTGCTTGCTTCGATGATCTGCTTGGACAGATGGAACAAGCTCATGTGCTTGATTCAATAAGGCTCAGCCACGGCCGGAAAACTGCGTAGGCATCGTGTCTGCTCTTCTAAACAGAAGCGCACATCGCCAACCCAACCCCGAAATCCCTGCATGTCATCTGCTTCCTACCGTGTAACTCCATCCATATCAGACTCAAGCGGGGCACTCTCCACATTGGTTTCTTCAGCTAGGCATCAAGGCCTCAACTATGCCTCGTCCTGTCGCTACATTTCTCTCCCGTGTCAACCTTTACACCGCTAGCCATAACCCCTTGAACCACAGTTTCTAGAAACTCTACTCTATGTGCTCTAAACTCCCTAAACCCTAAGCCCTAAATCCGAGACGCCTCGAACACTCTTGTTGACCTCCTGGTTCACAGCGGAATCTCGGCGCCGCAGGTAGCAGCAGCAGAAGGTCTTGCGGTCAGCAGCGCCCTGAACTGTACTGGGGTTGCGAGGCGTCATAGTTTGCAGCTCGTTAAAGTCTTGTTGCTCATGCATGGGTCGACATCCGGATTTACATGCGTCTATGCCAGGATGGTGTTTTTTCCGCAGGAGAGTTTTCCGAAGCCAACCTGTAAAACACCATGTTGAAAGATTGTGTTTAGGGTTCGTGGTGCAGGTGTTTGGGTTTAGGGTGTGGGGTTCGAGTTCAAGGGGTGTCTTCAAATCGTCAAACCTTTCTTAAGCTCCTGCGCCCTGGACCTGTAAATGGCTTGGGGCTTGGGGCTTGTGTTGGTAACCTTAATTGAAACACCGAAACGAAACCCTGTAAACCCTTTATAAGATCCCGATGAACCTCGCATATGGGTCAGCTTTAGGTCCCATTCCAACTCTGGATTGAGAGGGCATATTCTCACTCTCACTCCTTCAAACCACCATTACACTGTTCTGACATTGTGATGTGCTCGAAAACGGCCTAGACTCCTCCACGGCTTTCCTGCGGATAGACGAAGGATGTACCGCCGTGGGAGATTGCGGCTTTCAGCCTAGACTGGGACCCCGAAACCCTAAACGAAGCCCAAGTCCGAAGCCATAAGCATCACGTTGGAGACCTTAAGATCAAGGCAGCGGCTCTCTTGGTCCTCAGCTCATGTCCAGGCTCGTCTTCCCTTTGCACCTGCACAAAGTGAAGCTGCACTTGCACTCACTATGATAATCGACCCTCTCTAAGTTACCCCCCACTGCTGGCTAGGATTGCGCTGTAATGCAGCTGCCACGTCGGCAATGCTGTCGTCGTACTCTTACGGTGTTTGGGATTGAGGCTTACTAAACATATCGGCGCATGTAACCCAGTGCACTCTCATCTTTCGTATTGATCCTATTGTCAGTCTCCTCTGGTGCAGTCGGAAAGAAGCGGGAAACAGTTGAGCTGCATCGGCGAAGACAAAGTGTCCAAGAGCCCCAGGCGGGTGGCATGTCGGCAGGTGTGAAGACCATATCTTGAGAACATGCGCAATCATGAAGCGCTGGATGACCAAGTTACACTGCTGGTACACCATTCGCACAAACGCCAGGAACAGCCGCCAAGAAACCCCTTCCCCAAAACTAAACTACATCCGTTCATGTCTGGTTCCTACACTTTGCTTGAGTGTTTTTGGAACAGTAGCACAAGCCCGCCAAACCCAGAACCGTGAACCTCCAAGCCCCTATGGACCATAAACGCCCTAAACCTTTGCAATTCAGGACCTAGGCAGCATGACGCCCTGTAAAACCCCCTGTACGACAAAACCTACAACGTGGCGCATTGGAAAACCCTACGAAGTCTCACCTGCAACACCCTTATGATGTAACCGTGTGCAACCCTACAGATCCCGTTCGAACAGATATCAAACACCCCCATAAAACCCTGCACCAAAAAAACTATCAAACCATTTTAAGCTTGTAGAACCCTAGACTTCGCATGACTTCCAGAAACCTGGCCTAGGATCTTCGGCAAGGCGATGTTGTCGCATGGTGCCGGTGCAGGGCATCAAGGGTTGTTCCCTTAGAACATTAGGCTTTTTGTTTTTGAATTGTTTCTCTCATACGCTTTTCTTTGGTTTGGTTCGAGAAGGTCTTCGACGGGTCATGCTCATATGGGGTTCACTCGAGAATAGTCTCGAACCATTAACACTTAGACCAGGGATTTGGGATTTTTCACGCCAGAAGTCTATGAGCCTGTAAGTATGAAAGGAAAGTAAATCACGGGGTATTTCTGATATTCAAGCCTCTGGGGTCTTTCTCAACGTTCTTGACGTGTTTCTACACGGGGTTTATTGAGTTTAGGGCTTTACGGCTTTAGGATGGCTTCGGGATTTGGGTTTCGGGCTTCCGGCTGCAGCTTCGGGGTTTCAAGCTGAATGTTGAGGAGCCACTAAGCCTTAAGCTCCTCCTGCCGCCTGGGCCCCGTATCCCTCCCCTCAACCCTAAACCCCGAAAACCGGAAACTCCTAAACCCCCAGACGCGAAACCCAAAACCCTGAACTCCCCAGAGCCCCAAATTACTAAACCGTAATCTCCTAACATAGAAGTGGTGGTTTCTGTACACTACATATACTAAAGGGCCCCGAGGAACACAAGGAACACAGGCCTCTATACCCCTGCCGGCTGCCGGCCCCAGCCCGAGTCTGCGGCGAAACATGCCTTTGAAGGCTCGAAGCTTGGAGCTTTGACCTGCACTTAGACTTGTTCAGGACTTCTGGGTGTCAGGGGCTTTGGCATGCTTTGGACGTTTTAGGGCTTGAGGCTTGAGGGCGATGGGGTTTTTAAGCTTCGGGTTTTGGCGGCCTTGTACGGCTTTAGGGTTGTAGCATTTAGGACTCTTTAGGGAGTAGGGCTGTAGGGTATTCGGCTTAGGTTATCAGATGCTGCACAGCAGGTTCAGGATTTGGGATGTGAGCGTTTGAGTCTTTGGGGTCTTGCGGTGGTAGGCCTCACAGGGATTATTGGGCTTGCTTCACTATGCCTGCAATAACATACACTGACTTGCTTGCGGGCTTCTCCTATGTCAAGGACCGAAGCTTGCGGCGTGAGAAGTACTAACAAGAAGGGGAGACTGGAAGTGAAGGCTCTGCAAATAGAAGCGGCAGCAGCAGCAGTAGCACCAATAGCCGATATAGCAGAAGCCCCAGCTGAGCAGGACAATAGCGAAAGCCGTTGGCCGTCATCGTCAGCGTCACCACTTACGTCATTGTCGAGGGTATAATGAATGATGGTGGTATTTGGGTATAAGTCACCAAGGCGTGTTTGTCCAAAGCTGAGTTCGTACAAGGCGGCCCCTTTTTGTAGAATCCCAACATTTTCTGCGCAGCAAGAAGAGTGCTGTGTAATCCAAAGCTAGGCGGCCCGGCACCCCGGAGCCTCTTAAAGGCTATTGCAGTCGACTTGGAGATAAGCAGGCCTAGGGGTTTCCATGACGTATACTTACCACTTCAAATCGACAGCCAGGACCTGAAGCACCGTTCCGTTGCCCCGGACAAAAAAAGCGCCCCTGTGATGGTCTTGTGCATGCCTCACTCCCATAAATCCTGATCACATAACCGTCGAAACCCTCAAAACTGAACCTTAAAACTGAGAACCCAAACCCTAAGCCAGCGTCCGTGCCCGAGCCTTGACAAAAGAGGCCTCCCGGTCAGCAACAGGAGAAATCACAGTCAGCAGATTTAAGCACATGCAGTATGGGGCCTGAACACCTCCACCGGGGCTTATTTGGGCTTCGACTTCCTCCCGGGAAACCTGCAAAATACTGTGAAGGCCCCTGGCCGTGCAAATACCTGGCCAGGGCTCCAAGCGATCCCGAAGTCCTCCCAGAGCTTTTCACTCGGCGGTACGGCCTTGCCAGCATCGCTGCCGTTCCAAATCATCTGCGCCAGCGCCTCTGCCACAAGTCTGCAGTCTTTCGAAGCTCGAGAGTTCAGAACGCCGGAAACAACATAGAACTGGAACACCTCTAGCAGGCACGACACCTGCACCCTCGTTCTGCATCAGATGTCTATCTGCTAGCAGACTCCCTCGGATGCGCTCGTGGTGAACGATAACCCCCCGAGATTTTGCTATTTCTCTCCAACTCTCTGTCTCTCTCTCGCTCTCTCTCTCTCTCTCCCATTTATTACATCAGTGTCCCTTAAACTTGATACACTTGTCGTCACTTAGCCCATCTCGTTTCTCTGTCCTGATCCAATGCTGCCTTTGACAGCTGTAGCTAACACTTCCATCAGCGGTATTAATAGAGGTAGCTGAAGCAGTAGCAGCAGTACAAGAAGCAGGAGGAGGAGTAGGAGGCAGAGAAGAGAGCGGGAGCAGCAGAAGCAGCAGCAGCAGGAGCCGTAGCTGTCTTTCGTTGCTGCGCCTACAGTTAATTGTTACTACCACTACTACCACCACAACAACAACAACTACTACACTACTCCCACTACTACCACTACTACCCACTACTACCACTCTGCTGCTACTACTACTACTACAACTACTACTACTACTACTACTACTACTACTACTGCTACTACTGCTACTACTGCTACTGCTACTACTACTACTAGTACTAGTACTAGTACTAGTACTAGTACTAGTACTAGTACTAGTACTAGTACTAGTACCGCTACTATTGCTACTGCTACTGCTACTGCTCCTGCTCCTGCAACTGCTGCAGCTACTCCTGCAGCTTGTCGCCAGCATCAGCATCACACGCGTTATCGAAATCATCACTGCTTTCATTATCATAGGCAGCAACATAGGCCTCGTCGTCCAAGGTATCGCTTCCACTCTTATCGCAAACTCGAAAGCACCGTTGTCTGCATTATCAGGATCATATTCGTCGTCATTGTCGTCATCCTGATAGTTTTCACCTCCTCTTTAGCCCGGGCCAGGAAAGTTACGCCATATCGTGTTCAGGCTGACAGGCAACCGGCTGTGTCATCCTTTGAGACTCTGAGCAAACGGCCTCCTGGCAGGATCGGAGCCTGTAGACTGTTGTCCTCGAATGATGCTGCGGCTACGCAGGCTTCATGGGGTGGTTCTCAAGAGTTCCGCAGGGCTTCAGGGCATGATCCTGTCAGATTTCTCAAGCCGACATGCAGAGTAGATATCTAAATTAACGTCACCATAATGGGCGAGTTTCAGATTCAAGCTCCAGCCTGTCAAACTCCGAAATCAGATTTCGTACCACTTTGAGAAGCGCGATGTCCAAGCATCGTGGGGGGTCAACTTCACTCAAAGTTGAAGTTCTTCCGTGTACGTCACTGTCTGATACCTCCTCTCTCTCTCTCTCACACACAATTATATATTTCCATGGACGATAAGCTGGACAGGTGGACAAAAAGGTAAACCGGGATACATGCACAGAATCGTCAGCCTGTTCATGGATGTGTGCACAAGATAGTTTACTTGAGGCTATATAAGCACCGACCACACCCACAACTAAGACCGACGTCACAATACCACAGGGTACAAACACGGAGGAGTTCCAGGGTTTCGGGATTCTCGACTTAGATGCTGAAACTTTTATTTCAGGAACCCTGATGACCGAGAAGCGCCCCAAGACCAACGACCGGAAACTAGAACCGAGCCTCAAGCCTGTAGCTTGGCAACTCAACCATCGACCCGAGTGAAGCATGCAGTGTCACTTCTCATATCCGAAACCCCAGCCAACGACTCGTATCAGTCAACCCTGAACAAGTCGAAAACAAGCCTAAGCCCGACAGGCACTCCTGGTCTTTGGGCCCGGATATGGACGAAGGCTTCTGCGGAAACATGGACTGATCGAAGTCCTCTAGCCTTGCCCATATGAGTTGGGCCCCTGAATCGTTTTTCCAAGGCACGCCGGACGCGCAAAGTCGGCTCGGTATCCTGCAGGATTCAGCGTTTGGCGTAGGGGTTAACACTTCAGGGTCTAGAGTGATCTGCCTCATGGTCCTATTCCCTCGCCCTTCATAGAGACTGCCCGTCTGTTTTGTCCTGACTAGGTGACCAGAAAGCCCGTGAGAATAGAGCGAGAGGGTTCCGATGCTCAGAAACGCTAAACCCCGAGTGCCAAACCCGAAAAGGGCTTGTGCGAAAGGAATCAGGGTTCAGGGATTGGGCTTGATAAGCTGGGGTGTCCTGCAAAGCCATTCAAAATATGCGGGCCCACTTCAGGCATTGTAGCAGTCAGAGAGCCCGATGCTGATTGGTTGTGCATAATCACGGTGTTTTCTTCGATGGCATTGCACGATTAACCTTCCGGAACAGCCCTCAAACCTTTGCAGCTCCGCAGCCGGATACCATATCCGCTCGATCCTGTTCACCGTTCCTTTCAAGATAGATTTCTGTGGACAAAAAACTCGTCAGCCATCTCAGCATGGTTTATCGGGACTGGCTTCCCCGTATGTCTAGTTTTCACCTTGTCCTTACTGTCGTGATTATCATGACCGACCCTTATTCGCTCTCCTACCTCGCCTTTAGTAGTTTTCAAGCTTTCACTACTGGTCACCCTAAGATTTAGGGCGTTTGCAGAGATACCGTGCTGCGCTGCATTCCTTTGAATGCAAATCCCCAAACCTACATACAAGCTGATCAACCACGAGATCGAACTGCCTGCCCGTAGCCCTGTACGAAAGCCAAAAGACATCTGCAAGCCCAAGGCTAGCCTCCCTAGGCAGCTGGATGCTGCGGAGATTCTTTGCCTGCAACAGAAAATCAAACATCAACAGACAAAGCGCATGACTGCGTGATGAGCCCTGCGATGATCACGACACTAGCATAAACGTCGCCGACTCAGTCGTAGGGGAGCAGCAGCTGCACGAGTAACAGCGGTAGTCGTCGTCTTCGTCGACGTAGTCGTGTGAGTCGTAGAGGCAGAAGCAGAGGTAGGTGTAGCGGTAGAGGTAGTGGTGGTGGTAGTGGTAGTGGCAGTGCAGGTGGTGATGGTAGTAGTAGTAGCAGCAGCAGGAGGAGGAGGATTTGCGGCTTGGAGTCTCTGTGCGCTGTGCGCTCGTCATCGTGTCGTGGTGGTCGTCGTGGCCTGTCGTCAGGGCCGTCATCTGGGTCGCGGGTGGTGGTGGTGGTGGTGGTGGTGGTCGTCTGTTCCGCAGCGCCGTTTCGCGAATCCATACACTATCTCTCAATGCCAAGCTGGTGTGTTTAACAAGAGGTTACATCCAGGCAGTGGTTTCCGCCTCACCGTGGGAAGCACTCCTCTGATGCAGAGAGCTCAGTCGCCACCAAATTCAGGAATATCTCTTGAATTGCAGAGCACGTGTCTTGCTCTGATGTATACAGGGAACAGCCCACAATTCAAGCGAGTTGGCTGGGGAACTGAGGCCCTGTCCGCAGTGCATCGCAGCTCGCTTGTGCCCTTGTGAGGCAGGCCGCCTGTGGGCGGGACCCTCTGGACTGGATACACCCACCCACCAGCTGCTCTGCACTAAGTCCTCAACCTTACACAGGGAGGGGGCTTTCAAGCGTGGTGGAAAGATGGCGTGTATGCCAACCAGAAGACCGGAATACAGATGATAGGAACACCTCTCTGTTCTCTAGGAGGATTTAAGGTTTGGCCATAAAATCCGGTAGTAAGCTCGCGGCTTCAAGACAAAAACATGAACCTGCAGCGCGCCTGGGCCATCTGTACGCAGCTCCTCGAGATGGGGGCGTTTTGCTGTTGCTGAGTTTGGGAACAGAGGGAAACTCAGTGCTGAACACAGCCCGGGCCAGTAGATCGATTGTTCTCCTTCGCAGCCTGTGAACAAGCAAGGCAGATTCGATTTGTTGCCTACGGCACGCTTTGGCACGGCGCCTCGACGAAGCATCCGCAATTGCAGAAGAACCTTCGCACGAGACGCAAGCATTCCATAACTTGACCATGGCACAGAGACGTACCGCGGCCTGCATAACAAGCGTTGCGAATGTCCCACATGATGATTCCTGTCATGCCAGCAGGGCAATAGACTGCTGGTGAACAACCCAGTCGTGCAAAAGGAATCGCGATGGCTAGCAGCTCCATACGTAGGACCTACTCTGCCAAGAGAATGCTGCATCAGGCCTCCGACTTGGCACTCGACAGCAAGATGGGAGTTGCTCCAGACTTATGGTCCCCTGATGTGCCCTGTAGGGCCCTTATCGAAGCCAGCATACTACTCTAACAGCTACTGCCAGCCCTGGTTCAGAACTCACCGCAAACGGCGTTCAACAGGCCGGGTAATCTCCATCGACGTCTTGTGAAGCCAGGTGTTCTGGATAGACAGCGTCGAAGAGATACGACGATCTGGCAAGCTAGGTTCCAGGGGTTTCAAGCCGAAGAAAACCCGCAGTCACGAAACCAAACCCCAGAATCCAAGTCCTCTACACTCATCAGGTGTTTGTGTGTGTGTGTGTCGCTGTGTGTCTGTGTGTCTGTGTGTCAGTGTGTGTGTGTATTTATATATCCGCCGACCCCGCTGGGGCGGCGCCCAGAAGTTAGACTAGCTTCGGCGTCAGTTCCATGATACTCAACCCTGTACTCAACCCCACTCCGCCCCACGCAACCTTACCTCGGCCCCACGCGACCCTAACCGGCCCCACGCGGCCTAGACTTGCTTGGGCCTACTCAACCCCACTCCGCCCCACGCAACCTTACCTCGGCCCCCCCANCCACGCGGCCTAGACTTGCTTGGGCCTACTCAACCCCACTCCGCCCCACGCAACCTTACCTCGGCCCCCCCACGCAGCCCCACTCGGCCTATCCTTGTCGCTAGGTCTAGTAATACTAATTTGCATAGGCTTTAGTAGAAATTCGTAATGCATGCCCAACCCTTCCCCAGCCCCACTCAGCCCTAACCGGCCCTACTTCAGAGTAATTTAATTGAATCCCAATGCATGTCCAACCCCTCCCAGCCCCACTCAGGCCCTACTCGGCCCCACTCTGCCCAACGCGGCCCCACTTGGCCTATCCTTGTAGCCAGCCTAGTCTTAGAGTAATTTAATTGAATCCCAATGCATGCCCAAGCCCTCCCCAACCCCACTCAGCACTAACCGGCCCTACTCGGCCCTACTCGGCCCCACTCGGCCCCACTTGGCCTATCCACCAATGCATGCCCAACCCCTCCCCAGCCCCACTCAGCCCTACTCGGGGACCCGAACCGGGCCCACGCGGTTCCACTTGGCCTATGCTTGTAGCCAGGGCCTAGTCTGATTGTTTCCCACTGCATGCCCAACCCCTCCCCAAGCCCACTCCCAACCCTCCCTCACGCGGCCCCACTTGGCCTATCCTTGTAACCCCTCCAACCCGCCCCGCGCGGCCCCACTTGGCCTATCCTTGTAGCCAGGGCCTAGTCTTAGAGCAATTTACGAACTGACCTCTAACAGGCCCCACTCGGCCCTGCTGGACCCACTCCCCGAACCGACCCCACGCGGCCCCACTTGGCCTCTCCTTCTTCAGCCAGGCTGAATCCCAGTGCATGCCCAACCCCTCCACAACCCTACTCGGCCCCACTCGAACCGAACCGGCCCCACGCAGCCCCACTTGGCCTGTCCTATGCATGCCCAACCCCGCCCCTCCCCAGCCCTGGCCAGGCCTAGAATTGAATCCCAATGTGCCCAACCCCTCCCCAGCCCCACTCAGCCTTGTAGCCAGGACCTAGTCTTAGAGTAATTGGATCCCAACGCATGCCCAACCCCTCCCCAACCGCACTCAGCCCTGGCCGGCCCTACTCGGNGACTGATACAACGCCTCCACAAAGCTCGTTACAAGTGACTCAAAGTCTCCAGCACTGAACTCTGAACCCTAGCTACAACCCTAATCCCCCAAAGCCCTACTCGGCCCTACTCGGCCCTACTAGGCCCCACTCGGCCCGAACCGGCCCCACGCGGCCCCACTTCCCCTATCCTTGTAGCCAAGGCTCATTTCTTAGAGTAATGTAATTGAATCCCAATGCATGCCCAACCCCCACTCAGCCCTAACCGGCCCTGCTCGGCCCTACTCGGCCCACACTCGGCGAACCGGCCCCTACGCGGCCCCGCTTGGCCTATCCTTGCAGCCAGGGCCTAGTCTTAGAGCAACTTAATTGAATCCCATCGCATGCCCAACCCCTCCCCAACCCCACTCAGCCCTAACCGGCCCTACTCGGCCCTACTCGACCCCACTCGGCCCGAACCGGCCCTACGCGGCCCGACTTGGCCTATCCTTGTAGCCAGGGCCTAGTCTTAGAGTAATTTCATTGAATCCCAATGCATGCCTAACTCCCCAACCCCACTCAGCGCTAACCGGCCCTACTCGGCCCTACTCGGCCANACTTGGCCTATCCTTGTAGCCAGGGCCTAGTCTTAGAGTAATTTCATTGAATCCCAATGCATGCCTAACTCCCCAACCCCACTCAGCGCTAACCGGCCCTACTCGGCCCTACTCGGCCACGCGGCCCCACTTGGCCTATCCTTGTAGCCAGTGCCTGTCTTAGAGTAATTTAATTGAATCCCAATGCATGCCCAACCCCTCCCCAACCCCACTCAGCCCTAACCGGCCCTAACCGGCCCTACTCGGCCCTACTCGGCCCCACTCGGCCCGAACCCNTCAGCCCTAACCGGCCCTAACCGGCCCTACTCGGCCCTACTCGGCCCCACTCGGCCCGAACCCCCCAGGCGGTTCCTTTCGGTTTTGGGGTCGGCGGCATTGGCGGCAGCCATTAAATAAATAAATATATATATATGCATGCATGCATACATATACATACAAATGCTGCTTGATCTGTTTATTTGGCAATGTGCTCGCTCACGGTACCGAAGCTTTTTGGGACACAGAATCTGTAGACGGCCCTCGAATCTTAGAAGATGTGGCTCAAAGACCTTGGCTAGGGTTTCAGTGCGTTCGAACAGACCTACTGACCTCTCAGTGTTTTTGTCTACTACAGTAGTTGGGGTGTTTTAACTTATCGTTTACATGGGCCTTAAACCAGGAATCTGGGCTCCTGTCTTTCCTTGACGGCAACGAGCGTAAGGCTGCAGATTGAGCTTCCAAAGACTCATCAACATTCCAATGGTCACAGGAACTATATTGCTAATACTTGCTAATGCAATTTTTGTGTAGCGTTCCTCCGCCAAGACAGCTTTGCAAACCGGATTTGATCACCGAACCTTGAGTGCCTGCAATGCATCTGCTTGAAGTGTAGGGCTCGAAACGGAACTAGGCGGGATTGCCCGAAGCTGTGACGCGACAGCGCATTTCTTCGCCGTGGCCTGAAGGACGGAGATTCCCGAGAATGCAGTGGAGTGTTCGGAATCAAGATTCGGGCCTTGTGCGAGTGGCTACAGACCTTCTGAGGATTTGCAAGAAGATGGAGAGTCTGATAGCTCAAATTCTGCAGGTCTCCACACTTGTCTATCGAATTTGACTGGATGCCGACAGGCTACGTACCGTTGAATCTCGTATTTTCCCAAGGAATTCCCATGCAAATGATCCGCAGCACGAAAGCCCATGCACAGTGAGTCCTATTCTAAGATTGTGGTTTCCGGAAGAGAGCTGTCACCATCTATAGCACAAATCTAGCATCTTGTGCCTTTGCTGTAAAGATCCCGAAGAGTGAGCCTCCCGGAAGACACCAGGAACCGAAACACTTAGCTCCTAACGTGCTTTCATTCTTCTAGCGCTTTAATTGCCAGAAACGCCCCGGAACGCCCAGGGCCCTGGCCAGAGTCAGATGCAGGAAGCAAAAGAAGGAAACAGCCTGGCCAGGGCACGGGCGGCACGGCGGCACGCTTAGCTGCTGTGCTTCGCCACAACACTGAAAAAGGATCGGCACGCCCTAAATGCGAGGCCTCTACCGATGCACAGTGAGACGCCTCGTCGACAAAGGTTCTAATGCATTGCATGCAAAGACATAGCAACAGCGCGAACGACATTAGACTACCTTGCTCAAACTCTTGTCGCATAACGTTGTGCACGCGCGTTCCAACCATCCAGCATGTGGATCATCACTTCTTACGATGAGCATCGGACGTTTAACATGTAAACATCCCGGGCTCTGCAGGATTGGTATGATCGTGTGTACTGCTGCTCCTGACCTCTGTATGCATGGAAACCGAAACCTTGTCCAGATGTGGTGCCTAAGTCAATGAAGCATGGCCGTAGATTGTGTGCGCTTCACGTGCTGTGAATGTGGTGAATGAAAAACCGTTTCATGACAAGGCAATGTCGTCGAGGATGCTGTCTTCTCAGCATATGCTAAACTGCACAGAAAATCGCACTGCAGGCCCGAAGCACCGAAATCGAACAGTCCGCAGACATCAAGCCCCAAAGCCAATGCTCGGAGCTCCAACTCTGAAGCAAACAGCCAAGTCGAGCCGGTACGGCAGCAGTCAGGAGGAAAGTTATGTACAGCCCTGCCGTCTTTGGCAAGATGCCTGCTCAGTGCGACGTGGTGACGGAGGTGCAGGGCTTCAGGTTTGGCGTTGAGCTTCGGCCTTAGGGCATTTAACAAAGCAAACAACGAGCCCAACAAAGAATGCAACGTTTACAAAGGCCTGAACCAGAAACGCCGCATCCTAAACCCTGAACCCTAGACACCGCAGCCCTCGAATCCCCTAGCCGCAAACTCTGAAACCTTGCACCGCGGGGCCAGATCTTGGCTCCCCACGGACGCTGCTAAAGACGCTTCTGTATCTTCGACTCCAACGCTGAATCACGTTGCTGTGCAAGCCCTAAAGACGACCCATCTTCAAAACATACCTTCGCAGGTTTCGGTTGGAGTTTCTTTCGCTGTTGGTGGTTTTGACCTTTGGCACCAGAGCGAAACCAACGAAACCAGTTAGGACAGGTAGGGAAGAAAGCAGGACAGGCAGATAAAGTCACAGAGTTGGATCCGAAACTTATACCTTGTTGGCCAAGGCCAATACCGCAAGACTGGAACAGTTTTCCCGAGTTTGCTCAATAACGATGACAGTCACAAGCTGTCATGGCACCAAACTCAAAAAGTGACGCAGGATTTCCGTACAAGGGTGTTGCTTTGTAACATTCAGGTGCTGTAAGTGGTTTGGAATTATAGGGAAAAGGGCTTAGCAGCATTTACAATGTTTTAGAGGGGGGTTGAATGTAGGATGGGGGTTTATTGGGTTTTAGGGTTCAGGAGTGTGCACATTGGAACTAAGGTTTTCATTTACAGCTTGGGCAATCTGGGAGGTTGCTTCAGGGTTTGGGGCTTTAGGGAGCTTCGTTGGTCGGGTTTGGGCCTCTGTCTGCAACTGCTTTCGGCTCCCAGTGGATATTGAAATTGTCGTTCACGCAGTAGTCCCAGGCAGGCTCTGCGCCTGAACAAAGAAGAACTAATCACAGAAGGCGACCCGCAAAGGTTTCAGGGTCTAGAGCTTAAGTAAGGCTGTCTCGGATGAGGCTTTCGAGCTTCACAGTTTTAGATCTTGTGGTCGGGCTTGCGTCGGGGTCGTGGTGGATGATTGGGTGAGTACGGCTTTAACAGAATTCAAGCGCATACACAATGTACCCTCGACCCCGGGTCTATGCACGCCCCAATCCTGGGCACTCCTGCAACCCTAAACTGACCGAACTTGATGTTCGAAGCCACCGATGCTCCAAAGACTCTAGCTTCAGGTTTAGGCCTAAATGATTTCGGATTTACGGGTTCCGGCATTGTCAGGGTTGTAAGGCGAATCGAGCTCAGGGCTTCAGATTGAAGGAATTCCGCAGCTGGAAGAGCTTGTTGCATTTGAGCAGAGGTACCGCACTAGTCGGCGTGATTTAGGGGTTTACGACTCTCGGTTCAATATGGCATTGCAAAGGCTTGACAGGATTGTATGGCATGAGAAATAATGTAGGGTTTGGTTCCGAACAAACTACCGATTCCCTCCCCCCTCCACCTGCTTACCCGAACTCAACATCCTGAACACCAAGCCCCTGAACACAAAATCAAATCTCTGCACAACTTACAAAAAATCCCTACAGCCCCAAAGCTTCGAAATTCTAATATCCAAGACCCAACTAGTATGATCCTTGCAAACAAGGCCCTGGACTCCACCATCCTCAATAAGGGGTCCGCCAAATTCGAGAAGCTCGTGCAAACACGTATACAGTGACATTGTTATACCCTATACAAAAACCATGCGCGACTCCTTAAAACTTTGTAAGTAAGAGCGGCCCCCGCCTCATTCACAATAAAACCATCAGGGGGTCTGGTTGTTTTCAAGCCGAGGCGCCCCAAAAGTCGTGGGCTTCTGGAGGGCAAGACTGCGCATCTACCTCCCATGGCTTGGTTTTGGGTCCAACCCTTTTAACTGCCTTTCTTTTGACAGATCGTTTATGGTGCCTTCGAAAGAATGGGTTTCCCTAAGCGCCAGAGCTAAAGGCGTCTCAAGGTCTTTACTGACCCCCTGCAGCAGCACGCTCTAGCATATTCACTATAAGCCCCTCGGGCCCAAGACAAACAGAACATCCTTAATAAACCCTCTATACTACTATACTGCACCCTGCTTACTAGGCCTCCTGGCCCTATGAGCCCTGTCTAGCACCTGTGCTACCCTACCCTGCGTCGAAACCCTCCAACACCGAGCCGGAAAACCTAGATGGAAGCACCGCTTGCCAGACTGATCCGCAAGCACCTCGCACCAGTCGTAGGAATCAGTGCTGGTTTTGCAGCCATACCATTCCTGTGCGCAAGGCGAGGCTGGTAGCCCGCATCAAGAGCAGTCGAAGATATCCTCAACTCGACCCTCTGGGACCCTGCCCCAAGCCACTTCGACCCTCGATCACCTAAAAGCAGATTTTCTGCAAGCCTTGCAATCGGTCCCCAGCCAGCCGTCACACTGCACCTGAGTGTGCGCCATGAACTTATTTTCGGGATCAGGCAGTGTACTGTTCAGGCTGTAGCGTGATGAATTTGACAAGAGTCCGATACGCAGTCCCCGTTTTCTCCAATAATGACTAGACCATACCGCAAGCCCTGTTCCAACTATTCAGGCAGCTAAGCAGCTAGTCTTTTCAACCCCTAGGCAATCTCGACAGGCCTCTCCGGAAAAAGCTGTTAACCTTTCAAGGGCACTTGTTCATCTGGTTGTACGGTGAGCGAACTGAACTCAGGCGCAGCGGCGGCAACTCAAACCCTAGTCTCAAGTTCACGGCGGGATCCCTCGTCTTGAGAGTGTTGTACTGCTGCCGACTTTGATGGCTTGGGGTTTGGGATGTTGTAAGCTTCAAGTGGCTGAACACGTCAATCGGGCCGTGACGATTCTGAGCATACTGGCCTCTAGCCCTAAACCCAAGGCCACCAAGACCCTAACCTCAACTCTTTCGACAACTTACTGTGATGCACGCCTGGGTGTGCCGTTTAAAGCCTCTGAAATATTACTAAACAGAACTCTCTTTAACTCAATGACGGGCAAATCCAAAGGAACGCAGTTGCATGCCTTAGTTTAAGAAACTCTTATGAAACCCTGTCAAAGTTGCCCCAAGCCGTCCAAGCCAAATCTCAAACACTCGTTACCCCACACCCTACGCCTTCGACCCTAAACCTCCTTGGTAGAACTGGGGGTCAGGCCCAGCGCGGTTTGCAGTGACATTTCAGTGACGTCTGGAAAGGCTCGCAAGCGTCGGACATCTTCCAGCGCCCTGACGAGACAGGGCGCTGACTATTAGAGATGATGCACGTACTTGGAGAGCTGGCTGGCGCAGGATAGCCAGAAGTTGGAGGAAGCTTCCGATTGTAGTCAAGATTTCCAAGCAAGGGCATTGCCCAAAACCCTTTCTTTCAGAAGAACTCTGCCGCAATACTTTAAACCATTGTCATACCTTAAGCACTAAACCACTGACACTTCGAACCCTCAAACCTCTTAACCCGCAACTAACCGTTATCGCCGCTCCAGCCTCCTTCGTGGCAAAGGGCAACCGGTCGGCCGCGATAGCCGGGCGAGCACGTGAAGTGCACCTCGAACCCCGCACCCTTCTTGGTTTTCTACATTCATCCTTGGGGTTCTATGGCGAGGGTATAGGGTTGGGAGCTTACGCTTCTGGGTCTTGGTTTTGGTGCATCGTATACAGAGCAATGGTTTCGGGGCTCAGGGTTCAGAAATCCCTGCAGCGCCTGCAAGTGTGGCGCAAGAAACCCCTCAGACCTCAAAGCTACCTGCGAGAATCCAAAAAAGGGGAGATCCCGTGCAACCCAATCGATCTCCCCCACCTCGGCTCGAATCTAAATGGCACTCAAACCATCCCCACACCGAACAAACCACATAACCCCCGATGCAACCCCTTTGAAAGCCCGATACCTCCTCAAAAGCCCAAGCCAAAAGCTGTCGGGCGGCTGTCTCACCCACGTAGCTCCGATCGAGGTCATGCTCTCCAGTCTGAGCTTTTGCCGTTTTTTTGAGCGGCATGGAAGTTTAAAGCGTATTTTGCACAACTGCGTCGGTTTTACTCACAAGTTTGTGGGCTTCAAGGACCTCTCAGAGTTCTGTTCTGCGAGGGTTTCCTGAAGGGTTCTTTTGTAGGGCTCCTACGGGTCCTTCGGGGTTCTATACTTTTCGGCCTTGAGGTCCAGGGTTTTGGCCCTCGACTAGTGCGGCCAGGTCCTGGAACAACCAATAGAATCCTAGAATCCCTAAACCGGGACTGAGTTGGCCGGACCATCCCAGTCCCTCATAGGCCCTCCCGTTGGGCTCAGGGAGTGATGTCTTTAAATCTTTGATGGTCTAAACTTGAAAGTATTTTGGCTGCCCGAACCGCAACAGCCATCGCTACCCTGCTTGCGGCTGGTTGGGTGCTTCAGACTCCCGTATTTCTTAGTTTTGAGATTTCACGATGTGCGATCGCTAGAAGTGCTTCACCAGTGTGTTGTAATCAGCTACTTCAATGGCCTTTTGGTTGACACAGCGCATTGCTGTAGCTGAACCAATGGTGAAGGGGTGTAGAGTGTTTCCTGCCCATTCCTGTAAGAGCAAGCTTTCGAAAGCATAAGCCCGAAACATAGACCCTTCATGGATCCGCACAGCCAAGACAGACTCCTGACCTATCACTCCTGTCCTCCCGACCCTGAACCATTAACTCAAAAGCCAATCCCTGCATTTTGAGAAACTCCCATAGCACACTAGCGACCCTGTAAAGACCCTCAATACAAGGGTGCACACCCACCACATTTAAATGAAAACGTGAACGACTCGCAAACCGACCAGCCCTGCGGAGTGCTTTGAGTTCCCGGGCCATAGACATAGCCTCTCGCCTTTCGGTTCAAGGCGTAGGGCCGTAAGGCTGAGACTTTTACGAAGGGGCTTGATCTCGTGATAAGTGTACGAAGAGTCTCATTGGGCAATGTTCGGGAGGCTTCAAGGTTTTGATAGCATGCGTTTGATGAGGCTGTATAGCGGCTTCAGAGGGTTCTAGTAGTTCTAGTAGAGTAATGTTCGAGGGGTTGGGGTTTCGGGGCCTGGTTTGAGGTTGATTCATTCGGGTTCAGGAAATGCGGCTGAAGGGTTGAGTGCGCGGGGGGCGGGGGGNGGGGGGTAAGGGCGGGGGGGCGGCATACACAAGAGGCAATAACAGGAGTTGCAGGTACAACAAGCAAGGCCGACACCTTGTAGTACAGTTCGGGGCGTGCAGGGGGATGTGACTTTGAGAACACACAGGGAAGTCTGGCTACGCAGGCAGGCGGTTCGTGACTGAGGTCCAGCTGAATCCTTTTTACCAACACAGTAACATCTTCCTCTATGTTTGAACCTCACAAGTTCCCCAACTCCGACCCTAAATCGCCTCAACCCCAAACCCCCTAGATGCCTACCCAAACCCTCCACGGCCCTAGACCTTGAACACGAAGACCGAACCAGAGATCATGGGCAAACGCCCGAAGCCATCCAGCTTTAGGGCTTGGGGCTTAGGGTAGACTGGCAATAGATTTAGGGCTTTATGGTAAGCCCTGAAGCCAGCAAGCAGCCGTCTCCCGAAGATTACACTCACTGAACTTTGGCTTCTGAGACTCAAGGTTTGTGTCATCTCACGGGAGGGCTGAGGGTGAAGGGTTGCAAATCAGGGTTCAGGGTTTCCAAGTTTGAGGTTCAGAGTTGAGGGAGTTTAGGGCCTAGGGCCCTAGGGGCTTCAGGGCGAAGGCGTCGAATCTGGGGCTGTGGCCATCCATCAGATGCGCCCCAATGAAAGGACCTGGGAGGCTCAAGGTTGCAAAGGAAAGGTTTTCTGTCATGGTACTCGGTTTTGGGCTTGGGGGTCAGGCGGCTAGGGTCTAGGAGTCTAGCTTATCCTTCTTGTTGTTCCTGCTCTGGTTGGGAATGCTGTTGTTGTTGTCGTGGTTCCTGAATTACAGGCTACTGTAGTGTTATTCTGCTCCAACAAGCAACCCTCTCAGGTACCTAGGCCGAGACTGTCTTCTGACGACAACGACAAAACTACATTTTCTTGTGTTAATCACTGTTACTCTCAGTGTCCGACTGCAGAAAGGTCTCGAGGGCACCACAACCAACGAGCGAGCACCTGAGTCAGCAAGGCAGCTGCAGGCGCATGGTCGTTAGGCTCGACCGGTCAAAACCCCCAAGCCCCCCAAACCCGAAACCCCAAGCTTGGCCCCAACTCCCAACCCTGAACCTGCAATCCGTTAAACCGCCAAACTCTGACAAAACTTAGGAAGGGTCGTATACAACCGCAAAACTAAGACCCCAAAGCCTCTCACCACCTGTGAAGCCCTCCCTTTCTGTTAATCAAACTCTTGCCGAAACTGTTGAAACACTGTTGTTAGAACCCTTGCCTAAACCCTGACCACAAAGACTAATACCCTTCATGAAGGAATACATCTTGAATCATGGTATTGTGACCTTCATACCTTGAATAAGCCATGCTCCTTAATCAAGGGGTACGTAGGCTCGCTGCAAAACCCTAAGCTTAAAAACAAACATCCACACGACACTGAAAGAATCTTCGTCATGCCCTGTGTAACCGCCTTCAATAGGACCCTCTAATATCGTGTGGGCCCTACAACCCCGAACCCTGAGGCCCTAAACCCACAGCCCTGGCACAGGCGCCTCTGAGAAGCATCGAATTTCCAGGCGCCGTCGTTGCCACATGTGGCAAACCTGACCGCTTCTCGGGGGCCGTTGCGAGTTGTTTGCTTAATGGGTTCTTTATTCAGGATTTCAACAATTCATGTTTGGGGTACCTTTTCGGGCGGCTCTCTACGAAAGCTTCGGGTCTGGAATTTTTCCGGCAAGTAGGAGGGTTTGGCCTTTGGCATCTAAGCCGGTGTTCTGTACTTAAGTAGTATACATGCAGCAATCTATCCCCAAAACCCTCCTGAAACTTCTGAGGCCTTGTCTAGGACGTTTCTGGCATTTCACAAACTCTGTCTCACCAGCAAAGAATGCAAAGCCGTCTGCGCCTTCGGGGACACGGATGAACCCCTAGCCAACCTGTTGTATTTCCCTGTGCTCTTTCTCTACCTGGTATGAAACCCGAAACCGAAACCCTAAACCCCTAGGTCGTGGCAATATCTTATCTCGCAAGAGCAAGTGCGGCATTTTCGGATTCCTAGCTGTCCTACCTCATGCCCAAGCCTGTCAAAGGCTGAGCAAAACAGCAATGGCAGAGGACAAAAATGCGGGAAGCTCAGCTTTCCACGCTTGCCCAGAATATCCTTAGTCACGGTTGCTTTAGGGTTTTCGGCTTAAGTTATGCTGAAGGGATCAGGAAGGACTCTCCGACTTCGTGTTGCCGTTCGGTTGACTTTCTTTGGGCTGGTCATCTAGGGTCTGTGGCAATAAGCACGTGCAAGAATACTGCAAACACCGAGCCGGCCGAAAGCAAGGACTCTGCTGCCGCTCTACACTAAACTCCAGTATCCGTAAAAGCGCAAAGAAATTCAGGTCTCCCAACCCACCGAATGTCCTGACTGTAGCCAGCCGGATGTTCTGGACTCCCATAAAAGCCCCCCCTAAACCCTCAACCGTTGCCCGCCGGCCTCCAAGATCCTGATCCTAAACTCCCAACAGAAACCGAAACCGCGAAATCCCAAAATCCGTAAGCCGCAAGCCTCCAGCACTCTCTGCCCTCCCCTGCCCTTTTTCCTTAGATCCGAAGACCATGGTTTTCAACCTATATATATATATAGATATGATTTCAAGAGAATTACTCCTCGACGGCCACGGGTTCCACATAAACCACAACAAGAGGCCCCTGAGACCTAAATCCGCAGACCAAACACCTAAACCCTGAAGTTGCCATAGACGACCAACTCATTCAGGGCTCCTCGATCGCAGCTGTATTTGACAGTCATGCCGGTCGTCCATCCCTTCTTGGCCTGCTTGAAGGATCTTGAGGGTTTTGGGGATTTCTGGCCTTGCGGTTAAGGGCAAAAGGTTTTGGGCCACATAATGCAACATAGCAGGTAATCAGAGTTTCCGGAGATGGAGGGCTGATGCCGGTTAGAGATAAGACTTTGTACACTTTTGCGGCTGTCCCGGGCTTTGAAAAAATCTCTTACAAATCCCTGTGCAGTGAACAGCTCCGACCTCCGACGACAACAAAACCCCGATGCAAGCAATGCAGGGGCCCATGTAACTCATTATGCAAGGCTATAGCGAAGCTTACGTTTCAGCTTAGTAAGGTGTGTCAGCACTGAACAAGAACGACACGGCTAAGACCTCCGTCCCTGTAAGAAGCTTATCCAGACCTCCAGGGACACTTCGTGCGAAAACCTTGAGAACCATCTCCCATGCCAGCCCAGAACACAAGCAACAACTGAACGCACGCGCGCACACACACACTCACTCAAACGCCACGAGACAAAAAGAGCTCGCAATAGTTCATGCAACCAAGAACCACCTACAACAAACCGTGTTTGCACGCTTTGCTAAGAGTGTTTTTCGACAGTATCACCTTTGAGAGTTCCGGACTGACTGGCAAGGAGCGCAGGCAGGGCTTGGGGGCAGTAGCAAAGTCACTGACAGTAGTCGGAATCATAACACTAGCATAATGACTGTGGAACTATTAGCACATCAGCCACAAAACACAACAGGAGTCGTAACCTATGCTCATCAACCTCATCGTTGTCATCATCACCGTCATCATCATCTTCATCATCAAGCATAACACTCAAACTTGCAAACTCCCCCCTTCATAGTTAAATCCGAGACACCAAACACTAAAAAGATAAACCCTAAAACTCTTGACAGGAGACTTCGGGTGTGGGTCATGGCAAGCAAAAGGCCTCCTGTTCTACAATGACAGGGCTGGCATGCTCCACCTGCCGGCACAGAGCACCCGACAGCACCCGACACCCTAGTGAGACTCTAAGTATACACATGCAGTGATAACTGCTTACTGGGGGGTCTCAAGCCGCCGCAGAACACATACATTGGGCTATCCGGAGTCCTAGGGCCCTAGGGCATGCAGTGGCAAGAACGTATAGGCTTGGAGGCACCGGGTTTTAGGATTCACGATGTTCGGGCCTCAGCGCTTCAGGGCTTAGGCTGAGAGGGCTGAGATTTTTTGGTGTTCCTGGATTTGCGGCTGGTGATCGGTGCATTCAGAATATGACGTTTTACCGGTTCGATGCTTGCCAAGCAATACGTACACCCGCCGACCTACGGAAAACGAACGGTAGTCAACCAACTAAACACACCTAATTTACATGCATTCAGGCATGAATACAAATATGTATATTGATCGGGGATGGTAAGAGGGATCCATGCTAACAGGACCTGCTTATACAGCCTTTGTCCGAGGCGGCCAGGGCAGATTGAAAGTACTCTCGCGTTCGTTCTGCAAATCGGATTTGCACCCCGCCAACCTATGCATCCGCCTCTTGGGAAGCTGTGTACACGGCCGCAACCAGAGGCAAGCAATAAGACACGCTACACACTGGCTCCTATTGACTCTCAGAACCACAGTAGACAATGCGTGATTAAACATGATACCGAGGATACTACTGACTCAGCTGAGAGAAGCATGCGCAACCACGCTCTATAAATAAGAATTGAAATCGCTGCAGTATGACTGCACACCGTAGTGGTGAAGGGAATATGGTCTGAGTGTCCGGGAGTCGAGAAGGTCCTGGCGCTTTAGGTGGAATGTTGGACTGGAGTTGTCGTTGGTCCCTGAAACCTGAAATCATGTGGAGGTTCAACCATAAGACCTTGTAGACCCTTGCGCAGCCTTGAAAGCCCTGCTTGTAGTCGTTTGGCAAACGCCCTAAACGCCCTCGTAGCACCCCTGACAAACCCGAAAGCCTCACCAAAACTCTATAAAACACCCTGGAGCGCCTTCCGTGGAGCTCCGCAACCCACGAGCTCACACATCCCATGCCTCGGTGGCGAAAAGGACAAAAGTACTCCTTCAGTAGGTGTCGGCAAAGGTTTTTATGACAATTGCATTTCCAATGCTTGTATGAGGGTTAAGCGTGTAGGGGTTCAGGGCACCAGGGTTTTAAGGTTTAAGGTTGTGGGTTGGGGCTGGGGTTCAGGGTGCAGGGCTCAAGGTCTAGTAGACTAGGGTTACGGGGTCTATCCCTCAGAGACAGGCCCAACAGGCCCACATTATCAGACCACTGCCGGCAGGCAAGTCCAAACATGTCATGAGCTCAAGATCGCCGAAAGCAGAGTCTATACCGGCAAAGCACAACAATAAGGAAGGCCCATTGAGGCCTCCACGCCGACAACCCTGACCCCAAAACTCGGACGTTGTGCTTAAGAGGCTTGGCCGGCAACAGCCTCCCGTCGCAATGCGGCTCTAGAAAACGAAGAGAACAAGGCTTACATTCCAGGATTGAGATGTTCTGGGCTTCCGCACACCTTGTAATTGCCTTCGGCGCTGCAGGAGATTCTCGGATGGCCTCTGTACCTGCAGAAGGCTTGTTCGCGTCAATCGGGCCAAGACTATGCATGGGCACAATAGCAAAGCTTGGCGGTGTGCAATGTGTTGTTTCGTGTGCTAAGCGTACTGCCGAAGTGACCTATGTGCAACACAACCCAAGAAACGAACAACGTATATCATTGGCCCAAAGAGATGACGACGACGTTCATGGGGCTTTTTATGTCTGCTGTTGCATCCGATGATGATGATGTTGTTGAGGTTGATGCCGCTGGTGCTGTTGGTACTGTCACTCCGGCGGCTGCTGCTGCTGCTGCTGCTACGGTTCTGCCGGTGTTGTCGTGGTTTTTGCTGGTCTTGCTGTTGTTGCTGCTCGTATCGCTATTGCCGTTGCTGTTGCTGTGGTTGTGGTTGTGATTGTGCATGTGCTTGTTGTTGAGGCCGCAGTTCCCTCCAGTCGGACGTACACGTGCAGCTTCAGCTTTCGGGTGTTGGCTACAATCGCCGGCAGGTGCAATGCCTTCTGCAGTTTGAGGGCTTCGCGCCTGCCTTTTGTGCCGGTAAGCGAATGAGATCCTGGCCGCAGGCACTGCGGCAGAACTACCATGATCGCCCCATCCACGCCTGCCCGCAAGATGATAACGTCAATGATACCAGAGCAACCACTGTCGCCCCGTCCACGCCCACGCGATGATAATGTCCATGCTACCAGAGCATCCAATCTCGCCATGCTCACACGATGATAATGCCTGTGCTACCAGTGCAAACTTTGGGGTGGCGTCATGCACGCACGATGATAGGGAGCCCTCTGTCAGCATATCCCGTCCTGGCCAAGACCAGCAATGGCTGTTCTGTAGATGGACGGACGGATAAAAAGAGTTCTGACACACTTCACTTCCGTGCGACGATGTGCGACACTGCGCGAGAGAGCGAGAGAAGAGGCGGAAACATAGACAGGTACATGGATAGGCAGAGAGATATGCATGACTAACTCAACAAGCTTTCCTTAGCATGTACTGTTGTTGTGGGTCTACGGTGAGAGGCAAAGAGGATGTATGTAGGAATGCATGCATGCATGCATGCATGCATGCATGCATGCATGCATGCATGCATGCACGGATGTAAGTATGTGTGTACGCATGCCGATGAAATCTCTCGGCCATGACATGAGTCGCACCCGAGTTGGCATCCGAATGCCATTGAAGAGCACAGCGGGAGCCTGGCATGCCACGACATACGGGAGCTACGGAAAAGTGGGCACCACTATCGTTGCTGCCTTATGTAGAAAGCTAAATAGAGGGATCCTTACCATGAGGACCCCCAATCAATTCCCTCCAAATTCGCCGAGAACCCCCAACTCCGCAACAACTAGTGATCTCTATGAACTTGAGGCGAAGCCACAAACGTTTCAGTTCCAAACCCTACGCCTCCAAACAAGCCGCCGAACGGCAGCTGCCGAATGGATGGGTTGTACAGGTCTGCACAAGGTTTAGGATTTCGGGCATTGGGGTTTAGGGCTTTGGTCCAGGATTTTTGCAAACCCTTTGAAGCAGGAACTAAACAGTAATAGTGAGCATTAAAACTTCATTAAACCCTGCAAAACCCACAAGCCCCTAATGAACTCCTAACCGAGGCCACGACCAGTAGTCCCCTCCAGCCACCTGTGCAAAGCCCGACCTCAGGCACCACATTGGAAGTGGTCCGTGTTTCAGTCTCAATGGGCTCTCCGGCTTCAGGGGTCGAGGGTTGCGGGATTCTGGTTTTGGGGTGTTTTGCGCTTTGGCTTTAGAACTGGAGGGTTGAGGCTCTTGGTCCTCGCCTACCTTAGGCTACAATGATAACATAGCTTGCTTGTTGTCTAGGGTCATCAACATAGCCTTATTAGCGACGAATCTTCGGAGACTTCAGCTTATGGCTGTAAGGTGTTATATCGTAGCTGTTGTTGATAGTGCTGCACTTCATGCGACTACTATGGGACTTCAATTCTATTTCTATGGTTGTCAGCGCTAACAGACTACTGAATGTGCTTAAAAGCTGTGGGAAATACTCAAGCTTCGAGTACACTTGTATTTCCGGCCGTGACACCGCTATTGCTAGGCTCCCGAGTGTCTACCCTTTTCCAAATAATTCATACGCCGACTATGAATACATCTGTGGCCAGAACTGTTCCAATCTGTTCTCACAGCCTGGGTTTTGTGGAATTTCCGCCTTTGCTATTCATATTAAACCATCCTGTGGCCTTGTGGGTTGGCCTTTGAGGGTTTACACATGCTTACACAGGCTGCCCAGGGTATGCAGGATCGAGGGTCCTGCAAGGAGGCACCCAGACTCGCCCTTATAAGATCGAACGGCGACACCGTTCTTCCACACCCTGATGATGATAATGATGTTGACGAAAACGAACGCGAGGACGATGATGACGACAATGATGAACACCGTCATCTTCACTACTGAGTCACGACTGGTCAGGATACCGCACTTCATCGCGCAGCCAAGTCTTCGGAATCGCACAGCCAAAGGGAAGCACGAAGACACAAGCAAAACACTGACAGATGCTGCTGGCAGACACAAAAACACTCAGATCATCACAGCCACAACCCTGGCTGACTGCCTGCAAGAAAAAGCATGCAGAGGTATGTGGAAAGAGGGCTGGTGTTCGGGCCAAACCCAACTGAACCTCGAACAGCAAAACCAAATCCGGAACCTTAAGACCCGAACCATCAACACCCCTAATCCAACCCTCAAACCCAAGCGCCCTAAAGGCTTTCGAGCTTTGGCCCCCACTTTCGGTTCGTCAGGGCCCAGTTGGCGCTGAGATTGCCCTGCTGAAGGCTTCGTTTCGGGCTGATGTTGATAGGCTGACTATATAGGCCTCAGAAATGAAGTTGCCGGGCCTTGTTCGGCATGGCTTCAGGCAATTTTCTTCGAAGGAAGCTATCGAAGTTCGTAGCCTGTCTTGAGAGAATCCACCCTGTTTAAATTGGCTGTAATGATGTATCAGAGCTGCAGAGAGGTTTGGTTTCGGATATAGTGTAGGGCCTTGGACCGCAAACACAAAACCCTACGCCCTTAAAAAAGGCCCCCCCCCCACAAAAAAAAAAAAAACACACAAAAAACCTGAACTTAATCTGTGAAGCCGGGAAGCCGAAGCAAGTATTACGAGAGAAAGCGCAAATGCGGATGGGGGCCGATGACTTTGAAGGCTCTGTGCAGCTACTTTTCCAGATCGCCCCTTCGTCAATGCAAGTCAATGCGGATGACCTCCGTTGTCATCATCGTCATCATCATGCTCATCATAGGCATCATTGCGACCATGATTATCACTATAACTAATGGTTATCAACAAACATCATCGTTCTCGCCATCGTTACCATCTTCGTCATCATGTCCAGTCACCGCTTTCACCATGGCTATCATCATCGTTACCATCACTACCATCAACCTCAGGCCTCTTTTGCTATAGAGAATTCTGAAAAATCGAGCATTCCGTTCTGCCAAGTCATACGGTTGATGATAATTGACGCAGCTATATGCACATGCTCTGAACCCGGTGCCCGCAAGAAGGCCCGAATCCCATCAGCACAAGGCAGTTTCACTAACGTCGAAGCCCGGCCTTCAGGTAGTCCAAAACACCCTCCTGCCAGTGCTTCAGCGGACTAATTTGTCCTTTAGGGCTCGACTGCGGGATGCAGCCTTTGGAAATTTGTATAACTGTTAACGACAACGCGAGACTCAGCACTCCGCAATGTACAGTCGCCGAACCACAAAAGCATATCATAGCGGAATGGAGTATGTGGAACAGACACGAAGGTCAGACATGCTCCGACAAGCTGCAATAGCACGCTAACTTATAGGTCCAAAGCCTTCATTTAGTAATCGATCCCTGCACTACACACATAGGAAGACTCTGTGCTCCAAACAAGACAAAATTGTCTATGTCACGGCACGGACGCTGGTCCGAAGCAGCCTTGCAATTGGGACCTCTGGGATTATGGGTGGGCCTTAAGTTTAGGGCCTTACCAAACCCAAAACCCTAAACACACTTATGACAAGCCGCTTAAAACACATAAGCCCCCGTAAACCCTCATGGCGTTATAAAACCATTGACATTGAAGCCTTAATACTACAGGGGATCCTGCATTACACCACCAAAGCGCGCACCGGCTCCCACCCAGCCTTTGAGCACGTGATGTTGTAGACGGGAGGCAAGGTCTCCACGTCTAAATGTGGCGGCAGAAGCCTCGTCTTGCTAGATACGCGTATATATATATATATATGTACAAACATGCGTGTATATATATATATACATACATATACATATACATATACATATACATTTACATATACACATACACATACATATTCATATACATATGCGTATGCATATACACAAATACATATGCAAAAACACACACATACACATATACATACACATACACACATATATATATATGTATGTATGTATGTACATGTATATGTATGTATATACATACTCGGCAAAAGTATTTATATATATATATATACACCTCTATATGTATGTGTATACACATGCATGCACGTTTGTACGCGAACACACACACACACACGAGACACATGTTTCTAGAGAACTCAAAGTCTTTGTGTTCGTCATTCTTGGGGGGAGGTGTCTGGGCTGTCAGACGGCTTGGGACTGCTTGCTTTTGATGAACAGTGGTTGCCTCCCTTGTGGCTTTGCAGTTATCTTAGGCATGCCGAGTTTATCGGACAAAGTGCCGGGCTGGGGAAACTCGAGGGGCTAAGAACAAGTAGGTCGCATTGAGATCAACACAACCAACACCGTGAAGCTGCGCAGCGCACGGCTGTAAACCCCGAAGCCCCACAAAAGCACTACCTCGTGAATTCCCTAACCTTCAGCCCTAGGATTCAGAGGCTTAAAAGGAAAACCCTCTGAGGCAGCATCCAACACACCATCGCCACCTCACAGGATTCCACAAGTTAATGATGGCTAAGTCAGATACAGACCATATAACAATCATGCACAAGGATGAGCAGCCATAGCCTGTCTGTGTACAGTAGTCTGAGAGTAAGGGCTGTAGGAGTTGATCGCACGAGTGGTGCAGGAATTTTGGCGCTTGTGGGGATCATAGTCAGGCTAAGCTCGGGGCACTGGAAAGAAGGGACATGACCTGGCAACAAGATTCTGCAACATAGCCCGATATGCGTTGCAACGGCCTTGGTGGCCTTAGCTCTGAGGCTGGAGATTCAGAGGTCACCTTCTGTCTTGACTACGAACAAAACAGGGCAGGGCCCCACCAGCAGGGTGGCATGGTAGCAGCACCTGCCCAAGGCTAACGTGGGGCAAGTGGCAAGTTCCAAGATCCAAGGCCAAAGCAAGAAGAACACAACCGCGCCTCAGCACTGCCCAGCACCATCCTTTCCGTTCCCACCAGGTGTCCTGATGCTAACGACTAAGTAGAGAAAATACCACACGAAGATGTCATATCTTTGGCTTCGCCGCGGCTTGACGATGTAACAGCGCTCAGACACCTATAGACCTATAGTGATATAGAAATGTACACTTGTTGTCTACAACAAACCGATTTCAAACACAACAAAACAACAGTATGACAGTGCAAACATAGAAGGTTATCTTCAATAAAGCAGAGAATGCATGATTTGCCTGGTGGCATGCATGCCCTTTCTTGGACAATGGCGCGATGCAGCAATGCTTAGTAATTAATAGTATAGTATGCCTCACGAATGTAGAACGACCTTGTGCAGATGATGACGAATCGGCATCACAAGGATGCAAAGACAGCAGCATGGTGCGTCTCTACTGTAGACTACTCAGGAACCAACGCAGAGATGTTGTAGGGAACTATCGGTATTCAGGGGCATGCGCTTTGATAGAAAGCCATCGAATGCTAGGCGTGTTAACAAAGCTCTGCGGCAAACCCAACCACAATAGGTAACTAGTAACTAGAGCAGCACGGACTGAAAAAATGAGTCGAGCACGACTGCACCTTTCGTGACTTGAGCTCCTTGCTGTGTGAGGTGGAGTTTCCTCAGTATCCAAAGGCACCGGTGACCCAAGTTCCTGGCACGGTGCACGAGGAGCCGGAGGGTTTTCGAGGTAGGATTTAGGGAAAATTTTGGTGTACAGTGTACAATCAAATCTGAACCGGAGTGCCGTCAACTCAAACTCAACGGCCGGTCGAGTGGCACAAGAAACTGTCGAAGGCGCACCCCGGAAAGGTCATCTTCGAGGAGGTGCTTCATCCACTCTTCACCATAGGGGTACGCCTTGGCACTAGGTAACTAGGTCCCTAGGTGCGGGCTTTACGTCTAGGGAGCAAAAGCCTCTCAGCAAACATCGACGCCGCCGGAAAAGTGACCACCAAACTCACATGGTCTTACTTGTTGCTGTGTCCAGCAACGAAAGACTAATCAGGATAATGCTCTGGGTCTTACGAAAAGTATAGCATGGCAACAAGATGCTTCAAGAACGACGGCAGCTGAAGTTTTGCTGGCCGATCCTATCTCCAACCCTACAGGAGGCTCTGACCCACAGGATGCAAACAGGATTGCTGATTTGAGGAGAGCTTTGGTCGCGGAGGCTACCGTCTCGTTTGTGCGTGCGACCCCCGTTGCAAGTACACCTTGCCTCCGATTGCGTGTGTAGCTTATAAGCCTATAGGCTTTAGGCAGGCTCTATACGCCGGATCTACAGGGCGTATTATCATAGGCCACCTCGACTTGACAAACGAAGCCTACGGCAAGAGTCTTGACACCAGGTCTTGATGATCTGTTCTCAGCCTCTCAGTGCTCAAAGCGCTAACAAGGACCCGGCACTTACAAAACCAAATGCAGCTTACCTTCCCGAAAGAAGACAAACAACCTACAGGGCAAGCCATCCAAACGCAAAATGTTCAAACAAAAACTCTGTAATTCTTATCTGTGGCCCAGGATACCTTTTATGCACTGCTGGCGCGTGAGGCAATGTTGTCGGTAAACCACTGCAGTTGCATGGTCAAGCTGCACTCAGCAGTACCAATGTTCTGAACGACTTCTCGCAGAAGCTCAGGGTTCCGAGAGACAGTGGCTTCAGACACTGAGAATGGAGGGGGTTTCAAGTTTCGGATCGTTGCATTTCTGGTGCCATGCTGAGAACGCTGCGTAGGTCGCATGAAGAAGACACAGTATCGGCCTCAGGACGAGTGTTCTGAGTCATTTAGGGTCTGTTGCAGACTGGCATACGACTCTTCAAAGAGCAACGCAGAAACTGCGTTCAGGATGCAGTGCTGAGTCTCCACAAGAGATCGTGTCCGCGGGAATGGAGCCAAGACAGCAACGTGTTTGGTTAGCGGTTAGCCTTCTGCTCAGGAAATGTATAATAACTCGGCTCTTGCAATGTGTGTGTCGGATCTTCTGAGATTCAATCGCGTGTGCCAGGTTTTTCTTCCTGTAACCAACATAGTTATACATGCATGTGAACACATACATGCACAAATACAGTATATACATGCACACTCATGTATGTACGGGCATAAGTACGTACTTGAACAAACAAGGGTACACATGTGTGTATATATATATACATATACACACACATCTGAGTTTGTGGCTTGCTTTTTTGCTTGTAGATAAAGCTATGCATAAGTGTGCCAAAAAATGTGATAAATTATGGAGTTGATCTACCTCCTAGGATTGTGGGTACTTGCGGCATGTTTCCAAAATTTGTGTCATGTTTTCTGCTCAAGCTAACCGCTTCCGAAACTCCATCCACCTCAACTTCTCCGCTCTACAGACTGAGAGCGATTCCCACGGCCATTTCCCGTGAGCCCTTGGCAAGCGATTCCGAAATTCGCAAAGTTGACCACCCCACCACTGTCGAGCCCCGGGCATCTCAATGCAGCATATCAAGCTGTGCGTGAGGTAAATCTGCGCTCAAAGGTTTCAGTATGTGGTTTTAGGCAAGGGCTCGGGAATTTGGCTTGAGATTCTTGAGATGATGCGTTCTTGGAGTGACTTCATGCGGATGCTTTTTACCAACACTAAATTGCCTCGACTCATTCCCATCACTGTGGA
The DNA here is from genome assembly GCA_003297005.1 of Symbiodinium sp. clade A Y106. NCBI lineage: Eukaryota > Dinophyceae > Suessiales > Symbiodiniaceae > Symbiodinium > Symbiodinium sp. clade A. The sequence goes on from BGNK01002648.1 coordinate 35,516, forward strand.
CTTGATACCCCCATCACGACCAGAAGAAAACAAGCAGGAGGAGCTGCTCATGTTTCCGGTCGCACTGCTGACGTCGATGGCGATGCGAAGTCAATGCGAAGCATGGCGGCAACAACCACAACAAGCAACAAGCAACACAAGCAACAAGCAGCAAGAACCAGCAACAAGCGACCAGCAACAAGCAACAAGCGACCAGCAACCAGCAACAAGCGACAACAACCAACAACATCAACATCAACATCAACATCAACAACACCAACAACACCAACAACACCAACACCACCACCACCACCACCACCACCACCACCACCAACAACAACAACAACAACAACAACAACAACACAAGCAGCAGCAGCAGCTGCTGCTGCTGCTGCTGCTGCGGCGGCAACAGCAACGGCAACAGCAGCAACAACAACAACACATCATTCCGACGGTAACATACTACAGTCTGCATGTACATCACGAGCCACCCTGAGGCCCTGAACCAAAAACAAACCATAAAATACGCTCCTACCGCCTGAAATCAAGAAACTTCGTCGCGAACGGCACCTCCTCCTCGTGCATCTGGAAGCCGTACCTTTCAGGATGCTCGATCGGAGGGACTCTCACAACCGGGGTTCAGGAACCCCTCGAAAATGCGGAAACACGCCCAAGTCTGAAGCCCTTAACTTTCTCAGGCCCGTAACCCGTGTCACAACCCGAAAGCACGAATGACTGAAATCCTGAAAGCCTGGCCTAGAGCCCCGTTGAAGACGAACCAAGCTAAAGCCCCTGAAATCTGAAACCCCGAGCCCCTGAAATCCTGAAGATTCTGAGGCCATAAACCCTAAACGTGAATTGAATGTGGCTTCAGCCTGCTCCGCTCCTTCTCGAGCCTCAGAAACTCTCAACACCCAAACTTTAAACCTGAAAGCCTAAGTAAAGGACCAAAGCCCTAAACTCTACACCCGTATACGTGTACCCTAAACCCTAAAGGGCACTTGAACAGAAGCCACTGGAAATAGGTGACGCTGACCACGATCTTGACCTGGGTGGGGGATACGCTTCGGGCTCAGCCTCGCTTGTGATTTTTGGGGGTTTTAGGTATTTGTTATGGGTTAAGGGGTTTAGGAATTTGGGTTTAGGGTTCTGGGCTGTCGAACTGCACAAGTAGCGATTGGGGTTATAGGGTTACAGTTGGGATTTTAGGTTCAGGGATGATGATAAGGTTCAGGTGTTCGCCATCGTATTCATGCGATGGCGGCTACCCACCTGAAGTCTCGTGCCAAACGATGCAGAACTCTGATCATGCGACCATTGTTTTGGAGTACTATTAGGGCCTGAATACTTCACGCAGGGTCTGGGATTGCTATACTAGAAGTCTAGGGCCAGAGGAATACTGACTAGTGTGTATTGGCACACAACTTCATGCAGATCTCTAGCGCGAAGTCGCTGTTCCTCCGAAGCACCTTGAACCTCTCCGGACAGAGTTGTCCGAAGTGCGAGGTGCATCGTAGTAGGACGAGAAGGAGGTAAATGCTCAATTAGGAGGCAACGAGTCTTAGGCAGTGGAGCCACAGGGCGGTCGTCGGCGTCGTCGTCGTCTCAAAGGGGTAGCAGGTACAGCGGGCGTAGCTGGCAATAGCCGCAGGAAGAGGATCAAGTTCGAGACCGCAATGGCGCATGAAACCCATGCATCAGCAGCAGCAGCCGCAGTTAGCTGGGATGGATGTCATGACCGATAATGGTTCTGTCTTCGATGTGTTTAAACAGCCTTTGCCAACACAACCAGGCTGACAAGTTTCCAGCGATGTACAAGTTAGCAGGATGAACGCATGTATCACCCTTTTCGGAGAAAAGCCACAGCGATCTTTCAACTTCTTCCAACCGAAACCCAAGCCACCAAATCCCAAATCTCCCTAAGTGCTGCAGTCTAACCCGTCCCCAAAATCACGTCCTTTACGACGTTCCCTCGCTGCACTTCTCGGAGACCGGCGCCCCAGAATTTCCAATAGGGCTGGATTCCGTGCAGGTAATCTTGGAACACCTCGGGCTGAAAGATCTGGAGACAAGTTTGCTTGGCTGACCCTTGCAGTAAAACTGCTAATTACTAGGAAGACTGGTAACACTGATAAGAAGAAGGCCATGAACATTGAGACCGGTCTACAAGCAGTAGTAATGGTAGCTGGCAGTGGAAATACGCACCATCATGGTGATTACACCCGAACATGGGAACAACGGAATCAATCGCAAGGCTTTCAAGCAGTATGGAGTATAATGCTAATACAACCAGCAGGCTTCGGAACGGTACCTAATTTCTTCGAGTTCTAAACATCTGATTGCCGTGTAGTCTTAGCAGAAATAGTGTTTCTGTCATGACCAGTGCGAATGAGGCAATCCAAATGGGTTACCTTGCTGGACTACCCAAATTCGCCTTTGTAGGAAATGGTGATACAGGTGTAAACAAATCTGATGGGAAAACGCAGCGAAAAGAGTTACAACCAATATCAATCAATACTGGCATGTCCCAAAATCTATCGAACAGTTTTGATTGGGAATCCCCCACGTGGCATGTCCACCCCGGCTTCGAAGCCACATAGAAGCCCTCAAAGGACACATTACAGCAACCTCCGGGCCCCGTGCACGCTCGAACGCCACCACGAAGATCAAAGCAAAGCTGCAGAGAATATAGATAATCCTGGGGAGTCAGCTCAAGGTTTAGGATTTCAGCTCCTTCTTGTGGCGGTGCTCGGACTTAGGGCCTAGGGCTGGGGTCCAAGCTCTCCCTTCCAGACTCACCTGCCAATTTTCCGAGAGTTCAGGGTGTCAGTCAGTGTGTATTTGTGTCTATCTACCTGTCTATCTATCTATCTATCTAGTATATTTTTAAATATAGATAGATAGATATGGGGTTTCGGGTTTTATAGGGTGTAGGACTTAGACTTCTGACTGTTGATGCTTTATCTATCTCCACATAATGTGACTGCAGGCTTCAAACAAATTCGATCCGTTCTGGGGCATTTGATGAGACTCTCCCGTTCACTCCCAAGCTGACAAAGCGCACTGAGGGGAGCACCCTTGAGTTGATTGGTAGAAGTTCAAGTCGTACCAGACGTTGCAGTTCTCGCATTTCTTGTAGACCTGTCAGCGCTCCCTGCCTAAACCCGAAACTCTGACAAACAGTTTAAACCCTACACCCTCAAAATCAACTCCCAAGAACCCCCAAGCCCCGAAACCTAAAACAGAACCAATACGAAAGACCCATGAACCCGAACACGCTATAAACCCTGCAAGCAAGAACACAAACCAAAACCGTAGGCCCTACCTTTAGCTCCCAAACCTCCAAATAGTGGCCTATTGGATCCACAGGCAGGCCCTAGGCCAGGCGCACCCAGTAGCACACAGTTGGCATGCTCGGCGCCAGGATGCCTTTGAACATGACCTGCGCTGTTAAGGGGAAAACCTGCGACTAGCGCTGTCTAACATAGTACAACGTCATGAAAGATGATATAGCGTGACTTAGCGTAATAACAACAGAACATACCATAGCAAAGACAACACAATCTAGCATAACCTAACATGAAGTCTTGAAACATAAAAATCGCCTGATGTAACCAACAGGAAAATCCTTTATTGTTGGCTGTAACTTAATTAACAGAATACACTACAACACAAAACACGCACACATAACGATGGATACGATTGTCACTATGGGTTGAAAGCAAACATGATACGGAACACAATGATAGACATTGTTATACTCTACTGCCCTGAGCTATTAAAGGCTGTACTATACGCTATAGTATACTATACTAAACTCTACTCTACAATGTATACTGTACTATGCCATATATCTTAGACTCTATACTGCATAGTTTATAAGGAACGTCCAGAGAACATATACTAAATACTACATGTTATGTACGATACTTTAAATCAAAACATAGGCTACACACTGTACATTCTACACTGTACACCATACCATACGATATTCGACTTTACAAGCCTCGAGATGAAATCTCACATAACTTCAGGTAACATATGTAGAACAAGATGTAACTAAATAGTTGCTTAGTTGCGAAAGTACTTAACTAGCTAATGAAACGGCTCAATGACTGACTACATGGCGAATCAACGAGCTATCTAAACAATTGACCCATAAACTCAACCAGCTGACTGATTGTTCCAGAAACTCTTCACCTAATGACGTTCTCCTTCAGAAATTCACCAGCTAATTTCTCAGTCAGGAAGGACATGTGTAAATACACATACAAATAACAAATGATGTACAAGGGTTATATGGCACCCACACGCACATCTGTACCCAGTATATTCGTTCACAGTTTGTCTTAGATGCATCCATTGATTCTGTTTCTTTCCATGTTTATACATACATACATACATACATACATGCATACATACATACATATATATATAAATATAAAAATATAAATATATAAATATATAAATATATAAATATATAAACATATAAATATATAAATATATATATATGTATATATAGAAAGCGTACATTGTGTTTTATGTTTTGGTGCTTAGGGGCTTTGTCGTAACTCGGACAGCTTGTAAGAGACTGGTGCTCTGGGATTTGAGGTTTACGGGTACAGGGTTTCGGGCGTCGGGGTCCAAATTATGCGGTAGATCCTGAATCTCCAGAGCATGGCTCAGTCTTTCCACCAACTTATGTAGATTTGTAAAGTATACATCACTTAAATCGGTAGGGCCGCTGTGGGGTCCCCACAAGAGTACGGCACTGTTGCAAGAAAGCACCTAGCGGAATCTCAAACTCTTCATCCCGGCAAGAGAATGCCAATCTCCACCTCCACCAAGGTGGCGAGCAAGAGGATGAAGACCCAGGCCTGCGCTTGGGGGGAATGGGGCATGGGAGCTGAGGCCTTGGAGTTAGGGTTGTTTCCAAAGCTTGCTGTCCAGGAGAGAAGTAAGGCCTAGCCGGCTTGGGCAACACAAAAACAACCTAGATGCTAAATTTCCATGCCCTCAAGATGCTAAATTTCCATGCCCTCAACTCTCAAACAGTTTACCTGAATTCTTGAAACCTGGAACCATGAAGCCTGAAACCTGACAGCCGGAAAACCTGGGGCCATGAACTTCTACAGCCGCTGTCGACATATGATCAACCACCTAAACTCCAAGTTGTAAGAGCGACTCTTGTTGTTTTGCAGTGTCTCCTCTATGCCAGCTACTGGTGCTACTGACGAATTATTTTTACTACTTACTCCTTACCCAATATTCTTCACTACCTACTACGTACAACGTACTACGCCTTACCTGGTCCTACCGATGCATGCTACTTACTACTTTTGCTACATGCTGCATACTACGCACTATGTGATACATACGACTTCTCATGTACTAATTTCCCCTTACCACCAACTACTTATTATTCACCACTTACTTCCTACGACTATCTTACTTGCTTATTGGCTTCTGCTGTGGTCGTGACATGTGACCATCAGGACAGGTCCTCCCAAAAGATCCCTCAATGCCCTCGAGTCTGCCTGCACGCCCGAAAGGCTAAGCTTCTTGAAGGCGTTCACCACCTCGCGCGAAGGCCGGGGCTGCAGAATTCCTAACATCCCACATTCGACACTTTACCACCCGAACCCTGACACGGTTTGGGGCAAAAACGGTCCCGAGTTCCAGGATCCGGCACCACCGGAAAACAACCAAAGATTGAACCCCGACATCAGCTCCAAGCCTTCATAGCGGATCAAGGGATGTCGGACCCGGTAGGAATCGCTATGGTCTGCCTAGATCAAACTCGAGATCAAGCAACCCCTGCAAACCCCAAACTCTAAAGCCCCAAAATCCTTAAATCCTGAGACCTGCAAGCCTAAACCCGACATCATTGGACCTCAAAACAATCTGGGGACCCAGAAAACCCGACCATCCTCCAGGTACTTCGTCCCGGTGGTATTTATGACGCTCAGGGAGCCTGGTTGTTTCGCCGTTTTCGTAGTGCAGTTCTGAGTTCTTTGAAGGTTCATAAGCTTCAGGGCTTTACGGTTCAGGTTGAGGATCTTAGGGTTTTGGGTCTAAGTTTATAAGCAATACCTGCTTTGGGCTGGTTGGAGACCCAGGGCATGCCTCGCAAATCACATGCGCATGCAAGATGCCTGCTGCCTGAAGCCCTCATGAAGAGATTTAGACTTACCGCTTTCATCAACAAGTCCTTCACGGAGGCCGTGGGCAGGGTTTAGGATGTGGAGATCCCCTAGACTGTAAAGCCCTAAAATTCAAACTCGCAATCACACCCCCCGGTGCAATGCGGTTCCAGATATGTTTGGCCAACCCGAAGTACCTAAAACCTGAAATCTTCGACCAGAAATCCGACCACACTCATCGCTCTTGCAAACGCCTACCGATTCACAGCCAAGTGTTTGTGAGATTAGCCTAGGGCTGCTTGGAAACAAGATCATGCATATGAACATAGGGCCTGCAAAAAGGTGCCATGCCCTACGTGATGCCGTGTCGAAAAATGCGGCCAAATTCCTGTAGTCGTGCGGCGCTATAGAACCCCAAGCCAGAGGCACGGACGTCGCACGCCAGAAGAGTCGGGCGAAATGGGGACAGGCATTTGCTTCTCTGCATCCTGATGCAAACAATGAACCACTGCCTGCTACATTAGCCGCTTTCAGAATGCGAGTGCATTGCAGCCTCCAACATTTGTGCGATGTTGAGTAACACATAAGCAAGCATGTCAGACACACAGGCGAACTCGCTGTCAGTAGCACCATCCTGCTATTGTATCCTGTTTAGCAGCCGCTCGAACCCCTCTTGTCTTTACCACCTTGCTGTTTCTGCTTCCCGTGATGATTTGTTGTCTTTGCTCAACTCTGATACCTAAACGCTAAACCTCTGAAAGCCCTAGCCAGAAGAACCTAAAACGCCACTCTGTCGTTGCCCATCTGACAGCACCTCGGGGGCCAGGGCTTCCGCGGCTGCTGTTGCCTGTGGCAACGGCGCCTCTCCAGGGGTCCAAGGTTTCGAGGGACTCTTCTCAGAGCCTTGTGTTGGTTTTGTTCGGGTACTTCCGCGTGGTTTCGATTCCTCAGGGCTTTATGGGTTTAGGGTCTATCCTCAGGCACTCAGCGGCTGAATACTGAAGACTCAAGTTGTACATATATGATGCTCTGTCCGAGTGTTGCGAAGTAGCTCATCTGCCCAGTTCTCGGCAAGGTCTGGTCGACTTCAGATGCTTATTCGTGGTACAAAAAACCGAAATAATGCCTACAAAAAACTCTTCGAAGCCCGGTAGAACAACGTTTACACCCGATTCGGCTCCTTCCAGCATCATCGGCGGTCGCATCCGTACCAGCTTCAGCACCATTCGCATCGTAACATCAACCCCTTGAAACCCCAAAAGCTGAACCCTGACCCCTAAACTCAGCCCCATTCCACACCCTGAATGGCCCCAAACCTCTAAACCCTGAAGCCACGAGTCGGGCCTTTGCTTTGGAGGGAAGATGCCGGGGGGTGGGGTTTGAATGTGTTTGTTGATGGTAGTATGATGGTCTTTGCTGTGGTGTTAGAGGCTTCTTCGGGGTTTAGGTATGGCAAGGGGTGGCACAACTCTAGCTCCGGTGATCAGTCCTCTCAGGGAGGCTCCTAAATCGGGTGGGGTGTCCACCCCGAACCCCTCTCCCAATAAAGACTTGGAACGGATGTGTGTGTGTGTGTGTGTTTTTATGGGTGGTATTTTGATCTCTACCGTTACTTTTGAGAGATCTTGCTCTTACTCTTGCTCCGGCCACTGGCCTTTGCTCCTGCTCTTGTTTTTCCTCCTACTCTTGCTTTTGCTGTTGCTCTTGCTCCTGCTCTGCTCTTGCTCCTACTCCCGCTCTTGCTCTTGCTTTTGGTCTTGCTCCTGCTCTTGCTGTTGCTCCTGCTCTTGTTCTTGCTCTTGCAGCTGCTCTTGCGGTTGCTCCTACTCGTGCTCCTGCTCCTGATTTTGCTCCTGCTATTGCTCTTGCTCCTCATCCTGCTCTTGCTCCGGACCCCCCCAAATGCAAATCAGGTTTTGAAGGGCAGGGGCAATTTCGTGAGGATTGCCACCAAAGTGTTTTTACTGTAGGGAGGTGTGTAATAAACGCGAGAGCGGATTAAATTGGGTGGCAGTTCGGACAACGTGTCCCATGCTCCTAGCGGCTAGGTAAGTCCAATGCTCCTAAACCTGGAGAAGCACCCTGTAGAATCCGTTTAAGACACCTTCAAAATTTCCTTGTAATAACCGCAACCCTAATGCACAAAAAGGTTCGGTTAAGGATTCTAGACGCAGTAGTCTGGGAATTTGCCACACAGGCCCCAGCGGAGAGCCATCCACAAAAGAACCCTACACCCCAAAGCCCCAACACATTAACCCAAACCCTCAAGTCTGAACCTCAACCCCTACCTCCAACCCTAAGCCTAAACCCCAAACCCTGACTGCACCGTCGTTTGCCCTAAGCAAATGGCGCCTCCTGGCAAAGTGGGGCACTGCGTCCAGGTCCTGATTATTAATGACGATGGTGCTGAGGAGGATGAATGAATGTGTGCATGCATGCAAGCATGCATGGATAAGTTGATGAAGAACTGATGAGCAAGACGATGATGACGACGATGAGGATCATGATGATGACGATGCTGGTGGTGATGGTGATGGTGATGATGATGATATGCTGCTGCTGATGATGACGGTTATCATTATGATGACGAAGAAAATGATGATGCGATGCTGATGATGGTGCTGGTGCTGGCGCTGACAACAGTGGAAATCAATGAAAGTTCTCTTTGCCTCCACGTGCCTATTTTCTGATCACGGCTCATGCCTTTGCTCTTCTGCTACGGCCATCTCTCCTACCAAAGTTTCACCCTAATCCTCCAAAACCCATGCCACACTACAAATCACGACGGCTTCGCCAACATGTGGTGATGGTGTCGTTGACCTGTCGGCCGACCATGTCTTGGAGATAGGTTTAGGGTGTTAGAGCTTTTGCGGTTTAGAGTTAAGGGTTTAGGAGGGTGGAACGCTCAGTATTCAGAACAACCTAAGATGGTACTATTACAGCGACGGCCTGACAAAGGTCACGCTGAAACCCAGCATGGATTGCGATGGTACAATCTGACAACAAGCGCTGCTGAACGACAGTCAACGCCTGAACTAAAATTCTAGAGATGGGCTCCCCGAGAAGAGCCTAGAAATGATATCCGGGAAGGCAGTACGCAGTTCGATAAATCCTCGAATGGGGAGCGAGGACGCATCGAGAGGATGTTAAAGCCTGCCATCAGGGGAAGGACTATAAACAGAGGCGACAATAAGGATCTATCTGACTACTCAGGATTCGTCCCCAGCAAGGCATTCCTAATGTTGACTGTAGAATCAACACCTTGCAGGGAAACCTGAATTCCGAACCTCCCCACCGCTGGCTGGCCAGTGCCCATCGGTCCAGGCTGGCCTCTTCTTGTTCATAGGGCTTCGGGCATGTAGGTCAAAAACCCCGCAAGCCCTTGTCAACGTTGGTCATGGGAAGCCTCGAAACGACCGGATCTAACGACCAGATTCAGGGATCCCCTGGCAAGCAACATGTGCCAATGTTGCAAAGGGTGTGCAGGGTTCTGTACCGTAAGTGTCGAACGTGCCGCTGATACTGATAAAGGTGGTGCACCATTTCGCACATCAACCGAAACCTCGTAGGGAATGCATTGACTCTTCAAACTAAGGAGGCAAGGCCTAAAGCTTCTCCTCAGTGACGGATAGTCTCATCGGGAAGCAGCAACAAATACCAAACATAATCACAGTCTTAAAGATTCTGGGAACCAAGTGAATTCTCAATCCCAGCTTTTTCTCTAGATCCGTAATCCATGTTCTTCAAGAAGGCAAAGCTAAGACCGTTGCCGTCCATCTCCTCCGGCTCTGTGGGGCTCTCGCTGCTGATGGATGTTTGCGGATGTTCTTGATCCGACAGCATCGGCAGGAGCTCCGCATCGCTGGACACGGGAGTCGCTCCTTTGTCGACTCCGTCTTGATCTTCCTTTCCCACCTCCTCCTGCTGCTTCCTGGAGTCCTCAAGACTTCAGGTTGAAGGCTTTCGGGTTTGACACATTCCAAGCTTTTTGTTGGGCATGGCTTCCCGGAGTCCTCTTCATCCCCCGCGCTCAAGCGAGGACTTCTTGGAGCCTCCTCCAGCTGCTCAGCTGTCTCTTCCAGGATGGAGGTCGTTCTGGAACGAGTCAGCTTGAAGTCCTAGTTGCTGGGTTCCCTGGCCCCGCAAACGGCTTGTAAACAAGCTCTCGCTTCAAACAAGCTGGGATTTTATCGGCAAAAATGGAGAAAGCAACCCTAATATAGGGACCTCGATATTTGCCTATATACTATTTTAGGGGTTCCTTAAGGCCCCGAATGAAAAAAAGCGACGACGCTTTGCGTCCTCCTCGGAGCTGGGCTTCAGAGCCTGGCTCCGGCCCCTGCAAAGCTCGGGCTCCTGGGAGCATTCGGAAATGTCTCGTTTCATCCGTCTCTCTATGTAGCTCTTTTATAAAAACATTCCCCGAAAACTCCTACTCTAGGCCCTCATGCAGGATAGGTGTCACGAGCAGGGTTTTTCGAACTTGAATTTGATGGTACCAAGTGTAGAGCGAGACTGAGGAGTATGACAATGTATAAAATTAAGAGAATGAAAAGCTCGAAGTTCGAAAGTTTGCAAGAAACGAGATTGAAAGCAGGCGCCAGTTTGCAGTCGGAATATTTGGAGAGGAAACGAGATTGAAAGCTTGAAGCCGTGCGGATACGTGTCATTGGGGGCCTCCTAGGCTCGAGTTTGAAAGTTTCAGCGGCTGGAGAATGAAAGGCCCGAGATTGAACTTGAGAAAGTTTGGGAGTGTGGGAGCTTGAAAGATCGAAAGTTTGGAGTTCGAACGTTTCGAAGGTCGAAAGTTCTATCCGGTCATATCTCGAAAGCTTCAAAGAGCCGGAGTTTGACAAATCGAGAGCTTCAAAGTTGCAGAGTTACGTTCGGAGCACGAAAGACTTGAACGTTAGAAGGCTTGAAAAAATGAAACTTTTGAGTTTGAGCTTGCGCGATTTGAGGTTTGATTAATACCTGGCGTTTAGGGCTTAGGGTCTATGTCTTGAGTATGGGAGATAGGGCTTGGAGTTCAAGGTGTCAGAATATCCTAAAACCTCAACACCATCACACTTAGAGCAAGGTTATATGCACAATGCGCCTACTGAGGGGGCGAGTTTAAGGTAGAGGCGGGATCGACCGATCGAATGATAAGTGGGCAGGTAAAAGACATGCAATGTTTAGGATCAGCCGCCATCGCCTAGTGAGTAGGCGAGGGGCCGGGTTTAAGATAATTATGGGATCATTCGCAGCTACGTTGTCAGGGGGCGGATTTGAGACTCGAAACCAACCCCCATCGCAGGGCCTGCTGAGGGGCCGGGTTCAAGATATGAGATCATGCGCCAGCGTCGGGGCGGCTTTCGATCTGAATTTAACCGCCATCTTCCAAGATATGAGATCAGACGTTAGACAAGGGGTCGGGTTTAAGCTAAAAGCTTAACCGCCATCACTCCAAGAGGGGGCGAGTTTAAGATAAGACACCAGCTGCGGCGTTTTACACGTTGAAACTTTTCAATCTCGAAAAAACAAACTTTCGAACTGGAGAGTGGGTGGAGCGTCAAACTATCGAACTCGACTCCAACGACCTCGCTCGGGACACCCTTCTATACTAAAGCCCATAAAAACCCTCAATGCGCCCATATATTTCAACACCATATTATTAATATGGTGTTGAAATATATGGGCGATTATGGACTACAAGCCTACGAGCCTCTTAACGAGCTCGGCCGGGCTCCTGGGACCAAGGCCTCTCCTTGCGCTTCCCCTGCCGAGGCTGTGTGCGCCGGAGACTCGGCCAGGAGATGCTCCGACGATCCGTCGGCTCCCTCACCTGGCTTATCTGGCTTCTCGCTTAGGGCTTTTGGCTTCCAAAGTGTAGGGCTTTGGGTTTTGGGGTTTAGTTTAGGCTGCATTGAGGCAACAGGCAGATTGAGTCACGCGGGAATGTAGTGCGCGCAGCAAAGGCTTGCCAGACTTGCCGGCTGACTCTCTGACCGGATGAGAGCCAAACAAACAACTTTACGAACTCGAAGGTAGACAAAGAACCTTTCAAACTCACACTTGGATACCTGTCCGAACCGTTGCTACATGGACAGGAGTTAGGATGCGTTAGAGGAAGCCAGATCAAGGCACGATTAATCCCAGCACTATGTAGAGGTAAGCTCGACTGGACTGGGACATCCGATAGCGCAACATCGATCAGGCGAGATAGGTAGGGCCAGGGCAGATAGGGGCAGGTAGGACCAACAGGCGCGTGGAACCCACACAGTTTTTCATAGTGCATTGTCTGACGTCTCATGTGCAACGACTGAGTAAATCTACCTCTGTCGCAGGGCTGTCGCCTTACACAAAAAGCGTACGTCTCTACGCCTACCCGGTCAACCCAAAGAGACGAGTGCGGCCTGATTCCTCGAACGAGGTGATGGACGAGGATCTCCGGCAGTCCTTCGGCACTGTGGGCTTCCAAGGTGGCAGAAAGTGCGACAACAAGCCTGGCTGGAGCTAGGTGGACGGATGACTTGCGTACTCCACGTCTTCCTTGCTGTCCTTGCATGTGCTGCCGCCAGCTCCTCCCCATCGGCTTGCACAAGGCCTTCACTCGCGGCACCTGCGGCAAAGTTCCTCTTTCCTATTGAAACACATCTTCTACGGACTGCAACGAACAACTCCAAAGGGCAGCTGCCATGCGCATAGGGCCGATATTCTGGCAAAGTTCCTCTCCATGTTCTAACACATCTTCTTCTGACTGTAACAAGCAACCCCCACAAGGCAGCTGCCAGCCTGAACCCAAACCCTGTATAACCCCTTAAATGTTTCGTCGGCCGCTACATGGAAGAGAGGGTGCTTTCTGATGCCTGTGTCGACGGCATCGCTGGGCGGCATGAGGCCTGCAGCTGTCATCGATGCATATCAACCTGTGGTTACTACAACGTCCGCTGGACAGTACTGACAGTTAATGCTACTGCTCTGACTTTAAGCTAAGCCCTAAACGTCTAAACCCCAAAACCCCCTGTAGTGGCCCAAGTGCAGTCATCTGGCTTCTGCGTCGGCTGAGTCCCTCTCCGTGCCCGCCTGTGGCGACTTCTTCGCCAGCCGGCAAGGGGTCTCGTCCAGCCAGCGTGGGGCCTGAAGCCAAAGGCTTCATTCAGGGTCTGGCAGAGTCCGGGGTTCAGGGTCATGGTCTCAACTGTGTGAAGCTGGAGTTTAGTTGGATCCAAATGAGCGTCCAGTGCGACTCTGGCTTGTCGCGCAGATTGCTCCAGAAAGCAGGATCCTAAGTATTCAGTGCAGGTCTCAACCCACCTGCAGGGTCACCTTCACCGGTCGGCATCACGCCTACATCCACAGAAGCCCAGGCACTCTCTTCCGTCAAGTGGTTGGTATACTTTGCGATTCAAAATCTCTGTGTCAACTCGCCGGCTCTGAATGAACAACAAGTGCAACACACGTTCTCAGTTTGAACTCGCCTCGGCCACATATCCAAGGCTCTTGAAAAAAGACTGCCAAGTACCATCTCAGTCCCAGCCTGCCGCGACCTCTTCACTCGGAAGGGGGCCTGCAAGCGATGTCAGCAGAGCAGAGCAGCATGGAATACGATGCCTCCCCTCCTGCTACAAACCATGCATAACTAAGAAACTAAGAAAAGACCATCGCAAGGCAATTTCGATAATTTTTGCAATATGCTGATAGCACTGATAATATCATGCTATTGATGATACTGGTAATAACAGTAGGTAGTAGGTCCGTGGTAGAAGTAGTAGAAGCTGTCAGGAGAGTAAGATAGAAGCCGCAGTCATGCTTATATAAAGATACTAACAACAACATCAGTGGCAATGACTCGGGGGCTCCAGAAATCTCCAGAAATGTGCCTGGAGCAGGTGGCGTCACGTCCTTCCAGATTTGGTCGCATGAGGAAGCGAAGTTATCAAACTCAAGCTGATTTGATCCTTGTCGGGAGAAAGAAGCGTAACACGAAAGCAAGCTCTCAAAGCACCAACTGAGTACTGAGGTCAGCGACACCTAACCCCAAAAACCATGAGATCCGAAACGCTAAAACCCTTGAGAGACACTACACCCCAAAACAGCTTTCAGGCAAGACCACTGATCCGTCCTCGAGCTTGCTAGTGGCCGTGCTGGCATCTGCGGCAATCATTGTGGACGAAGTACGCTGTCGTTGCCTGTCACCGAAGAAATCACACAGCTGTAGCAAGATTCTGCCGGCTTTCTGGGAATGGGGCCGCGCGGTTTGACGAAAGTCGTTCTCTCGAGAAACCACCTGCGGGATCCACGCTGTGAATCTGGAGAAGCCCTGACGCAAGAAGGTAAACCCCCACTGAGTTTGCGACGCGCTGGCTCGCATGCTCCACAATCTTCACCTGAGATCCCGTGTATGCAATTCGATGAAGGGCTTGGGGTGTGGGAAGAAACCCTGCAGCCCCGCTGGATCGATGAGGGCCCTGAGATCTCCGCAAACAACTTCAGAACGGACCAGAGAGCCCAGGACCTTGGAAGCCGTTCAGGATTTAGATGGGTTTATTTGAGTTTAGGCTTAAGAGTTTAAGGGTTCGAGAGCAGGCTGGACATCCGACGCACACCATGTCCTGGTGCTGACACTTCCATCACGGACTCAGTTCGTGGCTCCCAAATATCAGCACTGTCAATCATCGCCGACACAATCGTGCGGTTCTGGTCCGTGTTCTCCAACTTCAGAATACGAACCTGCAAGAAGGATGACTCAGTCTCGAGCTAGACACCAAACCACACGGAACAGCGGTGGCACGAGCACCAGAACTGTCTGGGTTCCCTGCACACAAAGCACATAGGAATCCATAGTTGATCGGCAGGAGAAGCATGTCAAGTATCTGAGAGGGTATATAAGTCTTTTGGGGTTTAGGATCATGGGGTTTACTGGGCTGTCCCTTTAATGCTGCCTTGGATTCTGGCCTGTCCAGGATTCTAGTTGGGATTGCCTCCTCTGGCCTTATTCGTGGCGCTATGCGTCGTGTGTCTTCCTTTGCACGGCATCGCACTGCAGCCTTTTCACTAAAATTTTTGGTCCCCACAGAAACCCGAAATCCTAGGTACCCTATGGATTTTCGGCGAATCGCCAGTGACCCGTCACGCATCTCGAAACCACAAGTCCGAAAGACTCGATACCAGATTGATCGAAAGCCCGAACCCTGCTACCTAATTGCCCGACAAACCATTGACACCCTTGCGCTATCCGCCGTCTTTCCGATTAGACTAATATATCGTATGATAAAACCCTAACTATAGAAATCTTATCCCAGAAGAACTGCCTGCAATTCGGCGTCTAGCACAGGCTTAAGATCGGCAATTCCTACACACCCGCAAAACCCTGCATGAATTTATTACAGAAAAGCGACTCCATCAACCACCGGGCCTGGTCTACTGCCCTGGGCGACTTGTTCCTGACTCTGGAAAACAGCCAAACCTGGCGGACCTCAGAGAAGGGTGATTTGAAGTCGTGCTTGTGGCTCTCAAGGGGAGTCTTTTTAGAGAGCAGATCAAGCATCGGCTGCGGGCTTTCACAGCGGCCTGAATAATTCCACCGGGGGTTTGGCAAGCTTTACAGAATACAGTAACACATTAGAGAAAAATTGCGAAGGGTATTTATCTGTAAGTCAGACCCCATGCCAGTCTGATCAGGACCTTGTCAGGTTGTTTGTTGGTTTAGTAACCGAACAGTGTGGCATTGGTTAAGCTTCAAGGCCCATAGGAGATCGGGCTTGGGGTTTAGGCTTCCAGCAATGCAAACGATGAGACGATGCCGAGGCCGGAGCGATAAGGGTGATGACGATCCACATGGCCAAGTTTGCCGCGCACACCTGAAAACGCAGAAACAAAAACAGCGAGACTCGGACTCTGCTCAATACTGGCTGTCCCATGGCATACAGTTGAAGCCTAAACCCTAGCAGAAGACGGTGTGCCCATGCGACAAAGACTCGAACATCGTGTGTCAAACAAACAAGTAGTCCACATGCGAGACCATGCAACGATGCCCTTGATCCGAGCTTCATCAGTGTTCGTGCTTGTGTGGAAAAGGAACTGTGGAGGTGATGATGCTGTTGGAGCTGTTCAACTGCTGATGAAGATAACCATGACGAGAATCATGCTTGCTACTCCCACCACTGCCACATGACTAGCACTCTACCTACCGAAACTACTAGTGCTGCTGCGCCTGCTTCTACTGTTGCTGCTGCTGCTGCTGCGACGACGACAACGACGACTTCTAATTACTCGTGCGAGGCTGGAGCTCTCGAATCTTGTCCTCGGTTTCGACTGGCTCATGACTCTCCCATCAACCTACGCGCAGTCATCAGAAACTGCCTAGAGAGTTGAGCTGGGTCTCTTAAGGGGTACATTCAGACCAGAGCTTTTGCTGCAAGGGCCGAAACCGAGTCAACACGTCGAGCCGCACAGCAGGCCTCCCAGTACCATCCGTTGAGCATCTGAATGACAATGATCTCACGTACCTCAGAGTTTGCAATGCCCGAAACCTCAAACCTCACATTAAAAACTGCTCAGGGTTCCTAAACAAGGTTCGGGTCGAAATCTGGATTTCCGAACAACCTAGAAGTATGAGGGTCCTCCACGGCTTGCTACAGGGGCTCTATCAGGGTCCTGTACGGCTTCTCTTAGCGGTCTGCTAGGTCATAAAAGATTTTGAAATGTTTTGAGGTTATAGGCCCTGACTAAACTCTCTGGCACACCAGAATGCTCTCTTTAAATCCCGCCTGTCCGCGACTTTAAAGGCCAGAGCTTTTTGGGGTGACTTGATTGGAAAAGGTTCGAGAGGGGAGGGCGGAATTTGTCAGTCATGAAAACTGGGACAGCGGCCATAAGTCCGGCCTGGCCCGCCAGCAGAAACCTGAGAGCACTTGCGACTGCCTGGTTTTGGTGCTACGCTGTTGAGGGGATTCGCGGGCCCTATAGAGGATTTAAAAGCTTCAGGGGTTTTCGGGATGTTGGGGATTTTGGGAGGGGTTCCTTGCGCAGCGGGATTTAGAGTAATTATGCTGTTCGTTTGAAGATTTAGGGTTTCGGGTGTCAGGGCTTCGGCCTTTGGGTGTAGGGCTTAGGGGCTCAACCCGCCAAACCTGAAAGCACATGCATCCTAAACTCCTCAACGCCTACAATATCCTTATCAATCGAGGCAGTGGCCAGTACCATCGGAAGTTATCCGCCAGACAGCCCGGAATTTCGGTCACCTGCGGGTCTTGCACTTCAAAGCCCTCAACCCGGAACGGAAATCTCAATCCGCCACAGCCAGCAAGTCAAAACCGAGCCAAGCCCAATGCGCTGAACCAACTTATAATATCGCAAGCTAAAGTTGGATTGCAAGCCAAACCTCCGGATCCTCCCTCTCTCTCCCTCTCTGCCCAGTTTCGTTCCGGGAACGGCGCGAGCCCTGAATCCAGACTCCTGAACCTTCTGATGTTCGACACAGAAGCAGAATCTCGAATCCAGAGGTATATACCGTGTATCTATTTACAGAGGCATGTACACAGAAGTTCGAAGTGCATGTATACAGATAGATGTATAAGTGTAGTAGTGATGTATGAATGTATGCATGTACGTATGTAGGTAGGTAGATAGGTACGCGGGTAGGTAGGTAGGTAGGTAGGTGCCTGTGCATGTGTGTGTGTGTGTGTCTGTGTGTGTGTGTGTGCATGCGTGTGCGTGTGCGTGTGCGTGTGTGTGTGTGTGTGGGTGTGTCTGTGTGTGTGTGTGTCTGTGCATGTGTGTGTGTGTCAGCGGCTGTACGTGTGTATGTACGTATGTACGCATGAATGCATGTCTAGGTGTATATGTGTGCATGCATGTATGTACGTTCGAAGGTAGGTGGGTAGGTAGGTACGTAGGTACGTCAATGAATGTACGCATGTTTGCATGCAGGTGTGTGCGCATGTATGTATGCGTTTATGCATGTATGTAAGTACGTACGCAGAATGCATGCAACTAAGTGAGTGAGTAAGTATGTATGCAATATATTGTAATGTAATGACTTCTAATTTAATGTAATTGTAATGTATTGTAATGCATGCATGTATGTATGTGTTAATGTAATGTAGGTAAGTAAGTAGACGTATGTATGTACCTATGTGTGTGTGTATGCCTCTTATGCATTATTTATCCACACACACAGACAAACAGAGCTGCAATCACATTCATTGTCATGCATATTGACGCATATCTGTGCCTTCAGAATGAATCCGAATCTGGAGGGTCGTGGCTGACCCTCTGCGCCGTTCGCACCTCAGCTACAGCCAAAGACTTCCAGCATGCGTGCATGTATATATGTATATAGATATACATTTAAATCTGGAAACCTATAGATCTATATCTGTTTATATAGAGAGAGGGAAACCAGGTAGGCCCCCGCATGGCTGTTTTACGTCTCCCAAAACCCTTGTTGTGTCCTATGATCCTTGCACGTCGGCCCGTATGATCAAAGAAGCATTGATTTAAAACNTGGATATAAGGCCCTACAGGCGGAATAGCATGCTGTAAACGCGTCCTCATACTGGATATAAGGCCCTACAGGCGGAATAGCATGCTGTAAACCACTAAAACCGAAAAACCAAAAAAACCCAAAAAACCAAAAACCAAAAAAAACAATTCTCCAGGAGACTAGTCCCCCAGATTTTTGGTTTTTTTGGTTTTTGTTTTTTTTGTTTTTTTTGGTTTTTGGGTTTTTTTTGGTTTTTCGGTTTTAGTGGTTTACAGCATGCTATTCCGCCTGTAGGGCCTTATATCCAGTATACAAAAAATCTGGGGGACTAGTCACCTGGGAAATTGTTGTTTTTGTTCTTGTTGTTTTCGGTTTTTTAGGGTTTACCCGCCCACACCCCAGTCGTCGGTTTCCCGCGCGGAGCTGCTTGCCCACAGATGGTTGGATTTTATGCCAACCTTGTCAGACTATAGTATGTCAAAACATCGTTCTCACTGCNAACGTAGCGCAAGGCCTTAACAAATCGCAAAGTGCCCAGTTTTCGTGGAAAGCCAATATCTGATGCTCAAAAATAGTGTCGATTCATTTGTCTATGCTCGTTTCGAATTGAACAACCAGCTGCTATCGAATGATAATTTAGCGATTGTCTAAAGAATCCCAATTAGCAGAATCGTTTTACATATTTACGAAACATGGATAGTATACACATGAATATATATATACATATACATACATATTCAACTTGAGTACGCAACCAACAAGTAAGCTGTATACCTTGTACCCTTTGATGTTAGTACGTGGGGAAAATGCTAGTTCATGCTTGACTAATNTGACTAATAGTCATTGGTTTATACATCATGTTGCAGATGCTCGGGTACTTGTACGTGTTGAACCACAATATGTACAACGCAACCCAAAGCCAAACCGATGACTAATTAATCATTTCTCAAGTAGCAAGAGCAGGACCTCTCCTGCTATCTCGCCAATACTCATTGAGCCTAGTGCAACATTAACACATACGGATACATGTCAGATCATTTCTTATTTAAACAACATGAACTAGGTTCATNCAATACTCATTGAGCCTAGTGCAACATTAACACATACGGATACATGTCAGATCATTTCTTATTTAAACAACATGAACTAGGTTCATTGTCTTTGAAGATGTGGACCCTAAAAGACGTAAAATAGTTAAGTGTTTTTCATTTTGGGGGATGTTGAGTATCGTTTTTTCAGTACACAAGAAATAACGGTAAGTACAAAAGGAGCAAATCATCGTGTGCTGCTTAAGNCCTAAAAGACGTAAAATAGTTAAGTGTTTTTCATTTTGGGGGATGTTGAGTATCGTTTTTTCAGTACACAAGAAATAACGGTAAGTACAAAAGGAGCAAATCATCGTGTGCTGCTTAAGAGCGGGAACATAACACATGAAATATACAACCTCAAGATGTATTCAAAGTGACTAAAGTATCGGACAAGCTGCCACTGAAATGCTATTTGCGTTGCACTGACTAGTTTCCTACCATCGGTGNATTCAAAGTGACTAAAGTATCGGACAAGCTGCCACTGAAATGCTATTTGCGTTGCACTGACTAGTTTCCTACCATCGGTGCAATATCAATTACATACGGTTGGTCTTAATGTCGAATTTAAAACTACACGTGCAATCCACATTAGAGTATTGTTGAATATACGGTAATATTGTCGCACATCAAGCATATAACAATGGCTTGCTTATTAATTATATAGAAGAACAAAATTACAATAGACAANTCAATACGCACTGAGTATGCAGGCCAGTACGTAGACACGTAACAGACATCACGTGAGTAGTAACGAGACACTACTTCAAAACGCACTGAGTATGCAGGCAAGTACGTAGACACGTAACAAACATCACGTGAGTGGCAACGAGATATTTGTGGTTGAGCGATGATGAAGGAGCTATGATATGTGCATCCGACACCTATATGGGATGAACATAATACTCGATGTTGTCACCTGGCTTCGCANGATATATTGTTGTTCATCATGACACCATACCTCTTGACGTACGTAAGTAAGCTGCCATAGAATTGGACATCCGCTTTTGGTGCCCCACTCGTACCTGCACAACATGCAAATACAAACGGCAACCCCGCATTCATCGGTATTAACGGGGTTTTCGGTTCACACCGTCTACAAGCATTCAACCCATGTACTCTTTATAGCCAAGAGGGGGCCTACCGGGTTTCCCCTTCCCTTAGGGTTTAGGGTATATATATTTTGTTTCCTTGTATGTCATGCCATGTATGATACAGATGCCTAAATAGCTAGAAAAGGGATTTTTTATAGTAGAAGCCAAAAAGTTGAAAAATTATTCTCCTTATGCCCTTAAAGTATAAGGGATCCTAGCACTAATCCTCCTAAACCCATGTTCCAACTTTCTGGGGTCCGCTATATACTACAAGCATCGCAAGGAATCAGGAAGCGTAGGCACTTGTGTTGCCTCTGATTTACGCCCCCTACATTACGGTGACCCGGTCATGCACGAGAACTTCCTGCTAGACCCTAAGCATCACAAGAGCCTCGAAGCTTGTTCGGACCGTGTAGCCTTGAACCCCATCATGGTTTAGGGTTTAGAAATTTAGGGTGTAAGGCCATGTCCAAAACCACGAAAACATCTGAGCGGGTTACGGTTTATGCTGCCTCAAGAGCAGTTGAAGGACCGCCCCCCCAGCTCTTATTCGTGAACCCCTCAACCCTTCAATCCCGAAAGCCTTATAGAGCCCCTAAAGGAACCCTTAGACCCTAAACAGGTCCTAAACCCTAAATCAACCTTATCCCTAAACCCTTAAATCCGGCAGTGCCCTTAAACCCCCAAAGCCTTATAGATCCCCTAAAAGAACCCTTAAACCCTAAACCCTAAAGCCTTACGCTCGACCAGGAAGCGATGTGCAGGTTCGTCCGCACCCGCGAGATGAAGAAGTCGTACATGGCTTCCGCTGTCTGGTTGATCTTCTGCTCCTGGGACGGAAAAGGAACCCAGTAAGGGTATGCATGTGGCTTCTGTTCGCTTATAAGAGTTCCTGTAAGGTTTTTGATGCACATACATATGTGTATGTGTATGTTTATATACACATACATATAGTAGGTATGCATGCATGCATGCATGTGTATGCATGTGTAGGTATGTGCATGTACGTGTGTAGGTATGCGCGTATGTATGCTTGTATGTAGTTGTGTATGTACGTGCGAATGTATGAGTGAATGAATGACTGAATGAGTGTATGTATGTGGGTGGTTGTCAAAATTAGGGTCCCTTTTTGGGTGCCCTAAATAGTAGGTGCCGTATTATAATAGAGACCCCAAAAGGGACCATAATTTTGACAACCACCCATGTACGTATGTAAGGGTTCTACTGGTTTTTGACCCCTTCAGCCCCTCTGGAGACTTCGTTCCCTCACCCCATACGCCAAACACCCGAATCCCCTGATACCCTAACGCTGTAAGCCTTAGCATGGGAATTGGCAAGACATAGGAGACCCTAACATACACCCTCAACATACTCATAGTAGAATGAATCCTAGAAGAGATAACAGTCATAGCAAAATGGTATAAAATACAGGTTTTGGCAATGAAAGCGGCAACAGTAATTTGAGTACACCCTAAACCCTAAATAACTCTAAACCCTAAACCCTAAATAAATCCTAGGTCCTAGACCCTAAACCCTAAATAAATCCTAGACCCTCAACCCTAAATAAATCCTAAACCCTAAGCTTAGTTGACATGCCCGCGCTCCTTGGCCGCCTTCTCCAAGCCGCTGCGGATGGTCCCAAGCCTTGGGACTGCTAACCCTGAGGCCCCAACAAAGGGTCCAAAGTACCCACATGGGGGGATACTTGTTTTTGTTGAGGGCTCTTTTGCGTCTGCACGAGGGTCCGGCCTACGCAAGCCTACTTGAGGTGGGGATACTTTTTAGGGTTTAGGGTTTAGGGGTTTAGGGTTTAGGGTTTCTGAAACCATAGCAGTAATTCGTGGTAGGGTTTAGGGTTTTGGGTTTACAGTAATTCGTATTATAGAAAGCCTACTTTGTACTATGTAGCTGTAAGGACTCGCAGGTTAGAGCTTTTGGGCTTAGGGCTTTATGGGTTGAGGTCCCAAGACAAAGGTAGAGCAGGCGTTTTGAGCCTGAGGCTACGGGTCTTCTTGGAGGTAGCTGTTCAACCTCTTGACTCAAGCCAGCGACCCCGCATTTACCCCTACTCCCCGCTTAGGGCAAGTGGAAAACAAACTTCTTGCAGTACCTCTTTTCTTTCAAGTTGGAGCTTTCTGTAGAACATACATGGCTCCGAGTACGTGCTGTTGTTTGGTGGTCTGTACCCCCAGCTTCGGGGGCCATAACCTAGATGCACTATATTGAAGTGTTGGCGGCTACAGGTATCGGCTGTCCTGCAGGTTCAGTGACTGAGTATGATAAGGATCTCGAAAGGGGTGGGCAGGGAACGAGATAGCCGTAAACCTCATCTATAGCTCCGGAATCCTATCCCAAGGCCACGAAATGAAACCATGATGCACAACAGCCCTGCATCACACAAATCATATGGACCTAATAAGGCCTATTTAAAGAGGTATAGTCCCCTACCCCCCTCCCCCCTACCCCCCCATAAGGGTCCCTATGAAAAGTCCCCGTGGCTCATCGCTGGTGAACAGGTTCGGCACCTCTCGCCATGCGCTGCCACAGAGAGGGGGCTTCAGGCTTCGCGGTGGGTTTGCAAACTCGGGTTCCGAAGCATGGCCCTAAGGGTCCAGAGGACCCAATAATTAGGTACTTAGGTTTAGGATAGTAGTTTGTAGCTCAATAGTTAGGAGAGTATATGTTATTAGGACTTGGACCCTTAGGGTTCTTCTTAAAGGATTTAATTTAAGTTACCATAGTTTGGAATCCCTATCATTCCGAAACTCTAACACAGCGGCCTTAATAATAATAAGAACAGGGTTTTTTGGTGGGGTATATTATACAATAGTTGTAAGAAGGAACCCCTCAAAACCCTCTGCTAATTACTAAGGCCTAAACGGTAAGCCACAAGGATGCTGGGTTCAGTAAACCATCGAAGTCCTGAGATCACCTAACGCCTCAGCTTTTCGAACCTTGCCCTCATCCCCTGGGCATCAAAATAGCATATAAGCCTTATATAGTATGGTCTTTGGGCCCAAAAGCCTTATTTTCTGAGTCCTTAGATCCCTAGGGACCTTCAGCTTCAGCCCGATCCACCAAACCTACACGCACCGGAAAAGTCTAAAGCCCAACTTGAACGATCATGGGACGCCCTAAGTAGTTCGCAAGAGAAGTTGAAACCGCGGGCCATGTATGATCCGAAGTACATAATGTAATGCATGACTAAATCTCTGATGATTCTCCTCTGGCGAAACAAAGTGCTTCCAAGATCCGGATCTAGGGCCATGGCATCTACAAGATTAGGGTGTGGAACTTGGGCTAACATGCGTAGTATGTATTCAGTACGTGTCTATGCACATGATTGGACTCTACGTCTTGCGCACCTCGCCACTGGAGAGCATGTTGGCAACATCTTCCAGGAAGCTTTCCTCCACAATCTCCGTGTCCTCAGGCTTCAGGGCTTCAGAAACACCTTGTTTGAGGGTGAGCGTCCTACTAATTAGGGTATATAGCAGGGATCCCTCCCATTCCCTTTTTGGAGCGTGGCCCAAAGGGTCCTAAGCACCATGCATGGCTGTGTAGACTCACTCCTCTACAGGCACGACAAACTTTGTCAACAACCCAATGTAGGGGCCTAAACAATTAAACTAGGGTTTTTGGGGGTTCCTTACCAGAATTACAGTATAGTATATCCCCAAAACCCGAGTCTAATTATTAAATAAGGCCCTTATATCACAAGCCTTCCAAACAACCGAGTCTAATTATTAAATAAGGCCCATATATCACAAACCTTCCAAACAACCGAGCAATATCAACCCAGGTCTGAACCCTATTGGCAATCCCTTTATAGTCCTGACTGTCTCTCATGGCCCATGGCCATCAATTAGTGCCCCCGCTTTGAAAACCCGAAACCCTAAACCCCTAAAGCCCCAAACCCCTAGAGCTCTAAAACCCTAAACTCTCAAGGCCCTAAACCCAAAGAACCCTGAAGCCCTACAGCCCTAAACCCTAAAGCCATAAAACCCAAAGCCCCTAAAGCCCTAAAGCATCCTAAGCCCGAAATCCCAAGGCTGTAAAACCCTACACCCCACAGCTCCAAAATCCAACTTCCTAAAAACCCCAAACCCTAAACCCCTCAAGCTCCAAAATCCGAATCCCTAAACCCTTACACCCTAAACTCTAAACCCTAAATCTTATAAACCCTGAATTACAAAAGCCCCCGAAGAACGGCCGAGGCGCCGAGAAGAGGAAGGTCATGGCCTGGTTCTTCACGCCGGTGAGCTCCTGGGTTCTTTAAGGCTTGAGCTGACAGGTTAAAGGGTTACTTTCAGGGGTCTTTCAGGGTACTGTAATATAATGGGGCCTTAATAATTACCTATACTATTTTGGGATTCCTTTTTGTAGTTACAGTATATTACACCCCAAAGCCTGTTTTTGCTAAGGGTTCCTCTTAATGGTCCTGTTAAGGGTTTAGGGTTTAGGGTGTAGGGCTTCGGGTCTAAGTTACCTATACCTATTTTGGGATTCCTTATTATAGTATTACACCCCCAAAGTTCCTCTTGAGGGTCCTGTTAAGGGTTTAGGGTTGAAGGGTTTAAGGGTTTAGGGCTTAGGGGTTCAGGGTTCTTTAAGGCTTGAGCTGACAAGTTACAGCTGAATATAGGGGCCTCAATAATTACCTCTAGGCTTCCTAGGGTTCCTTTAGAGGGGTCTATAAGGGTTACTGTAAGGGGTCTATAAGGGTACTATAATATAGGGGCCTGAAGAATTACCTATACTATACTGGGATTCCTTATTATAGTTGTAGTTCCTCTTAAGGGTCCTGTTAAGGGTTTAGGGTTTAGGGCTTAACGGTTTAAGGGCTTACGGCTTAGGGGTTCAGGGTTTGGGGTTAGGGTTCGGAGGATCATGGGACGTAGTAAGCATGGTCATAAGTACGTCAACTGGGCCGATTTCATTTTTTAAGGTTTCGGACTTACGGTTCTTAGGCTGTTTATAATCCCAAAGTTTCTGAAGTCTATATGGGGATACTTAGGATCCTTTTGGATCTACAATGCAATAATTCCCAACCCTAAAACCTTAGACCCGGACTCCAACCCCTCAGCGCTACACTCTAAACCCTGAGCCCGAACCCAACCTGCAACTAAACACTCTAAACCCTAAACCCCTAAACCCTTAAACCCTAAACCCCAAAACCCTTAAACCCTAAACCCCCTAACCCCCACCGCCCGCCCCTCAAAAAGAAAACGTCGACGACAAAATAGTCCTAAACCCTAAACCCTAAAATAGTGAGGACTCATAAAGGCGCTTCAGGTCATTCAAGAAGGACTGGTGCTTGTACCTGGAAAGTTCGGAGATTGGAAATTAGGGTTTATAAATGGGGTTTAGGGGTTTGGGCTTTTGGGTTTAGGGTTTGGGGTTTAGGGATTTAAGCGATTCGGGCTTCAGGGTTGTAGATCTTGGGGGATTCGGGTGCAGGGTTTATCAGGTTGGATGACGGGATTAATTAGAGTTTATAAGGCTGCTCTTGGTGGATTAGGGCTTTTGGGTTATCGGGCTCCATAAACTGAACCTATCAATCCGAATGAGCCCACGACTCATGCAGTCACCTTGCGCCGGGGTTTGAACCTGAAATCTTCCAGACCATAAGCGCGCTTCTTGTTAATCTCCCTCAAACAGCTTAAGTTTATTAGAACCGTTCCTAGCGATGCAGGAGACCAGACCGTCAGTGATTGAGATATACCTATAGCTCCAGACAAGCGGCTGCTTGGTGATCTCGATAGAGAAGCACTTGTAGAAGGCCATGAATGAAGCCAGTCGGGTTTGACAGTGGCGGCCCGAACCACCGACGCCAATTAGAAGCGCATTTCCCTGGCAAGCCAAATTGGGGCTTCGGCTTTGGAGTTTACCCTAAATAGTAGGAATCTCATTATAAGGAACCCCAAATAAGGTACCCCTAATTTCGGAAAGTCCCATGTAGGCTTGAGGGCTTGAGGGTTCGGTTTTCGGGGTTCATGCATTACCCTAAGGGTCCAAGTACCTAATAAAACTATTGAGCTACATAACTACTATCCTAAACCTAAGTACCTAATTATTGGGTCCTTTGGACCTTTAGGGTAACCCCAAATAACCTACCATTCATTTTACGAGGACTTACATGAAGAAATCATGACTGGGATGCCTAACGAGGTAGGGTTTATAGGGTGCAGGCAGGGTGTCGGGCCTGGGAAACCGCTTGGGTTCATCATCTCGCTGTGGAGCATTCGGGTCTGTCCTCTCTGTTCTTGCAAGTCGGGTTTAGAGCTTAGCGGTTTTGGGGAAGTGCAGGTTACGGTTCTGAGAACTCAAAACTTAGTCTTGGATAGGAAGCCATGCAGGAGCAACTGTTGCTATGCTGCAGTGCCTAGCTAGTCTGAAATCTGAAATCATGATCCAACTAACACAGACACGCAAGTACAGCTGTCGCAAAACAAAGCCAGCAAACAGTAAACACCCTGAAAGCGAAACCGCGAGCCGCAATCTCAGTCTACATCCTGAAGAACAGCCCTAAACTCTACAACCAAACACCTATGACCTATGCTCTTACCCCGCAAGAACATCGACACACCAAAAAGGAAGCTCTACAGCACAAATTATGGAACCCAAACCCCACTCCCAAACACCGAGGCCGGTCAACTGCACCGAAACTCTGACAACATATCCATACACACCCGAAAAAAACGCATGAATCGTAGCCACCCTCTGACCTGTGGTTGCTTCAGGATGCGCAGAATCTTGCAACAAATCTCCACGGCCTGTTGCGGGTTTGTCACTTCTGATGATGCTTATTGACATGTCCAGGAACGGTTGCACGCTTGTTGAGGGGGTTTGCGTTAGAGGGTGGAAGAAATACCCTGGGGGCCCGTGTAGCATATACATTCGCCCTAGAGCTACCGTATCGTATTACATTATACACAATCATGGACGTTTGTACTCTAAACCCTAAGATCTTTATGACACCCATGTTGAAGCCTTGGTATAGTACCTGTATACAAGCCCTAAACGCCGGTTGAAAACCCCTTTAGGACACTAAGGCCCCCAGCCGTTTTTTCAACCCTTCTGGAGCCATCACAAAACCCCTGTAAAACCCTTGTAGAACATCCTTCTAGCGGCTAGCTAGAACTAAACCCTCTGTCAAAATACACCCCAAATCCTAAACCCTAAACCCCAAATCCTAAACCTTGAGCCTCACTTCCGAAATCCTAAAAGGTCGATGGACAGTTCCGGTGCTGAGGGCTCCGGAGGCTCTTGGGTAGACTATATGGTTGATGTCTTCAAAGGGGGCGGCAATGGTTCCGCGGTTTAGGGTTTAGGGCTTATTGGTTGCTTGGTTGATTGGTTGGTGGGCTGATTGGTTAAGAGTTCCGCTGATCATGATCGTCGAGCTGCGCTTCATCGCAGAGATAGCCTTTCAGGATTGCAGAAGTGCCGAAGTGCGTCCTGTGGCACATTATTGCTGACGCTTTGCACATGTGCACTGGCATTTCTCGACCTCCTAAGCCACGTTCCCTGCCCAATTTCAAGCTCCCAATCGCGTCTTCCATCAAGGACACCATTTGGTTGTTCAGTACCGCTAGTGCCAAATCGTCCAACATCAGGACGGAAGATGAGGATGTCGTCACGAATGTTTTAAGACCACCTGCGGGGAAAACGTCATACAATCTTCTCATCTTGGCTTTTTTCTCAATTGAGCACTTGCGGATCACGTAAGATATCACCGCTGATGGTTAAGAGGTTTAGGGCTTAGGGCTTAGGGTTTGAGGTTCTGGTTCCCTTGTACGACCCAGGAAAGAGCCCTGAAAACCTCGCTTGGAGCTGACAGTGCGTGTGGGTACTGGCTTATGGCTTATTTCCTCTTTCGCTTCCGTGGCTTCAGATTTACTGTACCTAGGGCTAAGGATGCGGGACGATTCAATGTCCATTACTTACCCTCCGGCAGAGAAGCGTGGAAAGCCATCAGTCAGAAAGGTGCAAGGCACGCCGAGCTCAGCATGCTGTGGGCTCTTGGTGCTACCTCTACTCACATTTCAGATTGAAACGTGTAGCCACGCTTGTTGACTTTTTTTTAAGATTTTGCCGTCCATGTCTGAACATGGAAACTGTGGTGGCAATTGCTGATGGTACTCCTGTACTTCCTGCAGACGGCACGGTAAGCACATCTGTCTGAGTTTGCAAACCAACATCTCAGGTTACACACTCCAGCCTAAAGCGGCCGAACAGAAAAAAACCGGAGCCTCATACCCTAAAGCCTAAACCCTTACGGTATCCTAACAGGAACCCTTTAAAGAAACCCCTTCAGGGAACTGCTTCCAGGAACAGAAGTAAACGGCGGAGCCTCTTTGAACATGACCAAAGACATGGGTGACTTCTTGAACATGGTGTTGTAGTCCTGCTCAGAGAAGCCGGGTTTAGGGTTTAGGGTGTACCTGAAGCCGGAAATATCTACCTTTTTGGGGTTCCTTATTATGGTTTCTACTAGTTCCTCAAAAAGGTAGGTCTTCTCGGTTACAGGTAGGGCTTAGGGAGAGCACTCGGGGACTTAGCAAGTAGGTTTGAAGTGGAGTCATAAGTAGAGCAAGCGCGTTTAGAACACTTCTAGCACTTATAACCTTGCCTATGCCTTCTAATCAAAAATACCTAGCTTTTAAACCAGCTCAACTACAACATCATTGCTGTCATGATCCTCGGCCAGCTTCCAAAACCCCAAAGACCAGCACACCATGGGCGACAGCATTCAAAGAAATAATGCAAGTGTTGGTCCGGACAGTACGGTTGCGGGTTCAGGGTTAGTTTGTCAGCATGTTGTTCAAGGTATTCGTGGTATTGGACTCCATGTGAGCATCCTTGGATGCTTGCTGCGGCATTCTACGTCGGCTACTTGAAAGATAATGGGGCGTAGTAGGTCTCACGTAGGGTTCTGGGTATCCTGCCTAAGGTTGCCAGACTTCTGCCAAAGATTGTAACCCACCGTGACCCCGTGATAAAGGACCGTCGTTGAACCGCTTCCCATCCTTCCTTCCTTCCTTCCCTCCATCCTTCCTTCCCTTACCTTCCTGCCTTCCATTCCTCCCTTCCTTGCCTCCTCTTCCTTCCTTCCCTTGCTTCCTGCCTTCACCTTCCTTCCTTACTTCCTGCAATGGAATGCGCAGTCTGAAGCCTCTAACCAAGGCCGCACTGAACTCTGAACACTAAGGGTCCATGTACTCAAATGGTAGATACTTTGGCCCTAAAGTATCAAAATAGGGACTACTTTAAGGCCAAAGTATATACTGTTTGGGTACATGGACCCTAAGGGTAAACTCTCAAAGAAAACCACGCTCGGTCCTCATTCTTCTGCTCCATGAAAGCTTTGAGGCCTGAAAAGCCCAGAGGCTCCATGCATAACAAAGGGGCCTTAATAATTAGAAGACGGTTTGGTGCATATTAGTCTTTCATTATACTAAGGAGCACCCAAATATTAAGGCCCCTATATTATTACTACCATTATGGAACTAGGTCCCAAAAGTGGTTAATTCCATAATGGTAGTATGTGAGGAGCCTCTAGGAAGGCGCGCTTTCTTTCAGAAAGACGCTGCAGTTGCCTCTGAGTGCTGAAGGATCCCGTGGTCATGATCATCTTATCACATCTGAGGGTCCGCCTTCAACTGTGGCCCTAAGGGTCCAAAGGACCCAATAATTAGGTACTTAGGTTTAGGATAGTTATGTAGCTCAATAGTTAGGAGAGTATATGATTATTAGGTACTTGGACCCTTAGGGTGGCTTCAGCGGGATAATCACGTGGGTGCGCAGACCATAAAATTACGGTCTTCTACATTACGTCCGCCCGCCTTTGCGATCCTGCATGTAGTCGTACCTGGGCTGCCAGGTCTATATTGAGTTCTTACCGCAGTGGGACCTGGAGCGTGCAGGAACTAGGGATGGCCGCCTAGGGAACACACTCATGCTCGACCACTAAGGGGGATAAAGCTTAAAGTCACCGGCTTCTTGACTATTTGAACTAGGGTTGGGATTGGAGTGCCGGATTTGCAGTGGTGTGTTGGTATGCTCAAGGTACTGATACTATAGGAATGTTGAAAGAGCTTGTTGGCTGGAAAATTGGAAAAGAGATTTCGGCTGTAACATGCAGTAGTTGGGTAAACACAAGACAAGCACTACAGAGTTCAAGCGATCTTTCCGGGGCCCCTAAACCCTAAACCGGGAGCCGTTAGGGACGTTCTCGGTGTAAGGGCCTTAGTGAGAATTCAGAAGAACCGTTCTTGGCAAACAGTGTCCCCGACTATTCAGACGCCTACATTACTAGAGGCTTTAAGGGTTCCTGTCCGGGGATTCAAGGTTTAGGGTTGGGCGTTTTAGGGTTTAGCGGTTGTAGTCTCCACTGTAGTACATTGTTCACGTTGTTTTGGTAACTTAGTTTCTTCGTATGACCCTGAAGGTCCATGTACCCAAATAGTAAAGATACTTTGGCCCTGAAGTACCTAAACATAGACTACTTTAAGGCCAACGTATATACTAAACTAATTTGGCACATGGACCCTTAGGCTAAGATAAACCTCAAGCATACATCCGAAACCTTGCAACCCTAAGCCAATCCCTAAAATCCTTGATAGAACCCCCTTAGAAGCAGAATAAGAACTGACATTTCTATTATTCTCCTGGGGTTTGTATGAATTTAAAAATAAAAACACGCCTAAGGAGACTATAGTTGTGGAGCCCTTAACTTGAACACCCTCGAACGCTGCTCCCGACTCAACAGCCAGGGCGCGTCGCGTCCTCAGCTTCGGGATTCGTCAAATCCAGGGCGGCGAAAACAAAATCCGGGTCGCCGCCGTCGATCCTTATTCGCTTGCGGTTCAGGGCTTTGGGGTCGATATGACTCCAAGAGGGTCTTACGGTGCCTAATTCCATTATGGTAGTACATTTGGACCCTCTGGGTATGTGCTTACGGTCAAGGGCTTAAGGGTTTGATATAATAATAATACCATAACCCCAAGGGTCCAAGTACCCAATAATCATATACTCTCCAAAATCCTAACCTACATAACTACTATCCTAAAACCGAGTACCTCACTTGGACCCTTGGGGTAATTTGTATTCCTCAATCCCTCAGCCTTGAGCCGGAAATCCCGAAACCCCAACTTAGACTCCCCATATTCCACACACAAACCCCTATACTCCTAAATCCTAAACCCCGAATCCTCGACCTCAACAAAGCAAGCACACAAAACACTGCAAAATACTAGGCAGTGAGTGATCGTGATCCCCTTAAACACAAGCTGAATACTAACAAAAGGCAACCCTGAAGTGCCTAATCCTCCATCCTGCCTAAACCCTAGACCCTGAACCCCCCCAACCCTAAACCCCCAAACCCCAAAGACCCTAAATCCAGTTGTATCCTCCGACTGTTACCGAGCTCTTCTTGCGCCAGGCAGCTCTTTGCTTCGGACCTTTGGACTTCATTACAGAACTCATCTTGCAGGCTTTAGCGCTCAGGGTTTAGGGGTTCAGGGGTTCAGGGTTTAGGGGTTTAGGGTTTAGGGCTTTTGGGGTTTCGGTGTTCTTCGTTCGGGTTTAGGGTTTCGCGGCTGGGGATTAAGGTTTGGTTTTTAGGCTGTTGCTTTGGTATCCGGCTTAGGGTTTAAGGGTAAGGCTTTCTAAGCACTAACGGGTCCAAGGCCCCAAGTACCTGATGATCACTTACTCCTGCTGAAGGGTTTAGGGTTTAGGGTACAACAATGTTACGATACGGCTACCCTGGCACCAAGTAACCCTAAACCCTAAACCCTGAGCCCTAAACCCTTATAAACCCAAAGCTCTAAACCCTAAAGCCTGATAAATCCTAAACCCTGAGCAGTAAAGTAGTCGGCCGTTTATTGTGAAGCCGAGGGCCCAAAGACTTATGGGGCTTGGAAATCTATCAGGGACTTCGGATTGAACTTCGGCCAGGGTTCAAGCTTCGGAAGAAGCCTGAAGATACGAGCCATATCGGGAAATGATGTGTGGGATCGTGGCTGACAGAATTATCAGAACTGCTCGATGTTTAGACTCTGACTTCCTGACTTCCTTCCGACGCTGTTGAGTTCAGGGCCGAGTGTGTTTGCGTTTGTTTTTGCTGGTATAGTGAGGCGCTCGAGCTGGAAAGCCATCAGACCCGTACGGTTTCGGATTTAGTGTTTCGGGATTATATGTAAACAAGCAGGCTTTGAGACAGTTGCACATGCAATTTCAACCTCTGCAACAGCTCGATGAAACACACGAGACCAGCTCAACAAACAGAACACTTGGAAGGTTCGGTATCCCTAAACCCTAAACCCTAAACCGTAAACCCTAAACCCTAGTATCGGGCAACGAACTACCAGCGTTTCCCTTTCAAGCCGAGCCTGCAGGCCGTTGTCCATGGCAGCATCCAGTAAGCCACGAAGCTTCTCGCGGTCCTGAAAATAGTCAAAAGCTGGCTAACTTTAAGGGTCCAAAGGATCTAGTACTTAGTAGTTTGGGGTTCTACAAAAGGTTAATTATCGGTGAATCAAGGGTCGGAAAGGACCTGGTTCTATAAGGGTGCAAGAAGGAATCCGTATTACAATAAATTACAAGGGCGTGTTTAGGGCATGTATAGAGGACTTAACGCTTGAAAGGACCCTTTGAGTAGTGGGGCTTAGGATACTAGTTATGTGGATTACTATGTGGTGGAGTATCTGATGTGTTGGGCACTTGGACGCTTCGGGTAAAGTGAACGCATCCCTAACACCGCCTACTTGGATTCTGAAGAACCCTGAATCCCCAACTCCAGGCTTAGGGTCTTGGGTTTTGGGTAGGAATGTCCAGGATTTCCGGCTTGCCCCTCATCCTGATGCATGGCCTTAAGCCCACATACGATTATAGAGGCCTCAATATTCCGAAGATGGGTTTTGGAGTGTACTTACTATAATATACAGGGACTGTAACTATAAGGGAAGACTATCACGAAGTCTTCCGACCCCTACATACTACAGTTACTACAGCCATCAAACCCTTAACAGTTTCTATAACCAACTCCTATACCCCAACCCTAAACCGTGCCTCGTGGTTGATCAGTCGATCCATGAAGACGCGGCAGCACTCCTTGGCTGACTTCTGAACCCTTCCTAAAAGTTAAACTTATTATTAGTTCATATAGAAACCCCAAAAAGTTAAAGTCCTAAGGTCCCCTAAACCCTAAACCCAAAAAAGTTAAAGTCCTAAGGTCCCCTAAACCCTAAACCCAAAAAGTTAAAGTCCTAAGAGCCAACCAGAAGAACGCCAAGACTCGTGGTACCAGAGCCGAATGATCTGCTCTTTCTCCTCATGGACCTGGCCCGCGCTTTCTCGGTGCCCAACATAGCCCTAAGGGTCCAAGTACCTAATAATCATATACTCTCCTAACTATTGAGCTACATAACTACTATCCTAAACCTAAGTACCTAATTATTGGGTCCTTTGGACCCTTAGGGTAGGGTTTAGGGTTTACATGGACCCCAAAAGTATATATCTAGAATAGTGGCCTTTTACAGGCACTGGGCCATTATTGTACCTACTTTCGGTGGTTTAGGTAGGGTTCAGGCCTAAGATCTAGGACCCTAGTTTAGGGTTTAGGGTTCATGGTTTCACTGTACGGGTCTTGCCCGTGAATCTTTCAATTCGTATCTGCGTTCGTAAGCTTAGCTACGATGTCGTAGGCTTTGGGTCTACACACGGGGCTTCATGTGCTTGTATGTTCAGGTCTTTCTATACATCTACATATACATTTATTCATTTATGTAATCTTTCAGCGGGAATCAAGGCTGCATCGGGGTTCCAAAGGCACAAAACGTGTTGTTCTTTCAAGCCTGCTGTGGGCTGTCAGCGTGTTCCCGGGCTCTAATTGTCCATCAGGGGTTATTGCTGCATTTCGTCTCGGGTCTGAGGGTCGAGAGGCTGGTAAGGATCCCAGAGACTCCAAAATCCCTTTATTAAGGAATATACCTTAAAATATCATAGGAACTCTTATTAGATCTAAGGTATATTCCTTCAGTAAGAAGTTTTGGAGGCTGGTGAGGATGTTTGGGATGCCTTCGGCACCATGCCCACTTAGTCTTACGAAGCCACCCGCCCCCCTTAGGCAGCGCAGAAACAAACATATAGCATGGTCAGACGGATCCCTCTGTTCTTAAACCCTCCATAAGCCCTAAGTCGTGATGAACCTGAGAAGTTAAAACTCATCGCACTTATGAGCCCGATAGAAGCCTATTGCACCACTCCAGTTGCTGAGGTCATAAGCCCAACAATCAAGATGGTGGACCCTGTCACTTGAATATGGGATATTATCCGAAGAAGTGCAACTTACACTCATCCGGCTACCCTGAATCCCTGAACTCCAAACCCTAACCAAGTCTAAACATCTTGTTCCGAGGCAGTACGCCTTGGAATCTGCCAGGTACACGCCTTGGAAGATCCTCGGAGGAATATTTCTTTGGGGCAGGCCACAATTAGGGAATCAGGGATTAAAGAGTAGAGGGTGTAGAGACTATAGGCCCATAGGCTTTAGAGCGTAAGGGTACGGGTTTCAGGTGTCAGGCGTCAGGGTTTGCAACTTACAGTTTGGGGGTATTAAGGATTCTCCGCTATGGGTCCAGGGTAGCGGAAGCCTTTCAGCATTCTGAAGTTTGCAGGGCTTAGGACCTACCTTTGGTTAGTAGGGAATGGAAGAATGGTAGTAATAGTAGTTATAATTGTACCCCATTCCTCCATTCCCTACTAACCAAAGGTAAGAGGAGGCTGGTGCAGCTAAAGCTTTACGGCTTTGAAATTTCGAGGACGGCTCGGGCTTGGACTTACATGGAGGATCATGGGACTTANCCTACTAACCAAAGGTAAGAGGAGGCTGGTGCAGCTAAAGCTTTACGGCTTTGAAATTTCGAGGACGGCTCGGGCTTGGACTTACATGGAGGATCATGGGACTTAGTAACTAGGGTTATCCATTCCTCCATTCCCTACTAACCAAAGGTAAGAGGAGGCTGGTGCAGCTAAAGCTTTACGGCTTTGAAATTTCGAGGACGGCTCGGGCTTGGACTTACATGGAGGATCATGGGACTTANCCTACTAACCAAAGGTAAGAGGAGGCTGGTGCAGCTAAAGCTTTACGGCTTTGAAATTTCGAGGACGGCTCGGGCTTGGACTTACATGGAGGATCATGGGACTTAGTAACTAGGGTTATTATTAAGGTAACTATACTTATAACCCCAATTAAGGTACTTATAACCATAATTACTAAGTCCCATGATCCTCCAAGTAGGGTTTCAGGTTTGGGGTTTGTTTCTTTTTTCGGGCCCTACCCTGATGCTCCTGGACCCTCGTAGTGAGATCCCAAACCTTAGCTCCCAAAGCCGAAACCCTCCCCCAGAAAGCCCAAGACCCTCTTACGAGCCTTAGGGTAAGGTTCGGGCTTTGAGTTGCAATCGCGTGGGGCAGGATCGAATATGTTGTGGGATCGTTTGCTTGATCAAGCACCCAGACACCCGGGAGGATCCAAAAAGTAGATCCCTTAATGGGGTTTCCTATAAAGTACCCTTAGTAGTATAGGGCCCCAAATTAGGGGATCTACTTTCTAGATCCTCCCGGGGGTCTGGGCATGCCTCCAATGAATCTAACCCTTTGTGTGGATTTAGGGTTTAGGATTCGGGCTTAGCCGCTGATGAATGAATACCTTTTCTCTAGGCCTAAAAACACCTTAAATCCCAAATCCTAAAACACCCTAAACCCCAAATCCTAAGACCCTAAACCCCACATCCTAAAAACCCTAAATCCCTCACCGCAATCTTAAGATCCCGAGCATCCCCCTCACCAAGGTAGTAAAGGGCGGCCTAAAGCCTTCGGCAGGAGGAGCCAAGATTCAGGCCCTTCACGACGAAACCCTAAACCCTAAACCCTCGACCCTAAACCCTAAACCCCAAACCCGAAACCCTAAACCCTCGACCCTAAACCCTAAGCCCTAAACCCTAAATCCTAAACCCTACAAAACGACCCCCAAGCCTGAACGATCCGACGAAGGCTCTTGGCGATGTCGCGGAGGTTGAAGAGGTAGTGGCACTTCTCCGGGGTCGGAAGGAATCCTCCCAGTCTGACATGGAACCCCAAAACCCTGAACACTAAAGTCTAAACCCTGAGCCCGAAACCCTAAACTCTATCGACCCTTTAAGACCCTGACTGAACCCTAAACTCCTGAACTCTAGACCCTAAACCCTGAACCCTGAATCCTAAACTCTATACCCCAAAGCCTGGACCCGAAACGCTCAACCCCTCAACGCTAACCCTAACTAAGGCTTCCCAGACCCCCGGGAGGATCCAAAAAGTAGATCCCTTAATGGGGTTTCCTATAAAGTACCCTTAGTAGTATAGGGCCCCAAATTAGGGGATCTACTTTCTAGATCCTATACTACTAAGGGTACTTTATAGGAACCCCCATTAAGGGATCTACTTTTTGGATCCTCCCGGGGGTCTGGGTAAGGCTTTTGGGAGTCTCGGGACCCCCGACGATCCTTCGCTGATCTGGCTATAGATGGCGATGGTCGTCATGGTCAGCGGCTCTGACCTGAAATGTGTGGGTTTATGAGAAATATGTATGTATGTATAATATATATATATATATATGTATGTGTATATATATATATATATGTATGTACACAGTATCTATATATATATATATATATGTAATATCTATTTGTGAGGTTTAGTGTATCCTATGGATAGGTTTGCGGTTGAAGCCGCTGTGGCCTCGTTTTCTGACGTTTTGGCTTTAAAGACCATACCCTGAATCCTAAACACTAGACCCTGAAATGCTTTCGGGCGCTGTTTAGACCCAGTGGCTAGGTGCTCTGCAGGCAGTGGTCAATATTTTCGGTTTAGGGTTTTAGGGCTTTTTTGGGGTGTAGGTTTTTTTTTAGGGTTTAGGGTTTTAAGGTTTAAGGTTTGGGGTTTTAGGGTTTTGGGGTGTGCGGTATACGGCTTTTTGAAACGTACACCCTCAAGCCAAATAGAAACAAGCACATTATGTGCTGGATATTGAAGAACTGCACTACAGACACCCATGGTACAAAGCTGCGATTCAAAGCCCCACGATAGAAACGACAAAGTGTCTTAACGCTGGGGGATAAGATCTCAAGACTTAAGCCTTGCAAGAACAACAAAACATAAACTCCTAACCCGGAACCACGACCGCTACTATGTGCCTCCCAGCCCCAACCCACAAACAGATTTCGCCAACAACAGGTAATAAAGTTAAACCTGAGACAACGACAACTCATTACCGGTTCTCCCGCCATGTCGTCTTGCGGCTGAGCCGGTGCAAAGGTTTCACAGTTTTCTTTGTTGCTAAAATTGGGCTCGTAAATTACACGGTAAATTACACAGTAAGTAGATCTGCTGGTATAGCATGGAGCCCTGTGAGAGAAACGCTTCACAACACACCTGGTCCTCAAATGTACGCCGAAGACCTGCAAGCCCTAAACCGTCCCTAAACCTAAACCCTAAACCTTTCAAGCCGAAATCAACTAAAGCCCCAGGACTTTGCGCACAGTACAGAATCCCTGGACCACCAAGCCCGCACATGGGCAGTTCCCCAAATCAGCGTCCCTTTTAGGGTGCCGTATTATTTTGGGATCCTAAAGAAGGGACCCTTGTCTGGACAACCACCCACACGCAACCGCATGCAACAGACTGAAAACCCTGGATCGTGAACCCTAAGCCCTATAAACCCCAAACTTGAGATTCGTGTACTTTCGCGCCACAGCACAGGGCTTTGATGTCTTCGTTGCGGAACTCGTTGAGTTTGTTGCCTGAGACTCAGAGTCGAGGCGTGAGAGAATCTGCCGAGCTGGACTGGACTATTCGGAGTATTGTTGAGGTGCGAAGAAGCCAAAAAATGATTGAATCGACCTGCATTCAGTGTCCCCTGAATAGTAACAAAGCCCTGAACCCTAAACCCTTAACAAGGGAGCCCTAACGGGGAAAGGGAAACAGGTACCACCTGGGGAACCTAGTATCGGCATTCAAGCGAACCACTAGCCTGTGATGTTGTTCAACATCAGCCAGGACCTTAGCCGCTGCACGATAATGATTACCGTGGTAACCAAGAGGGTTCATACACATTTCTATTATGGAATTATGGGCCCCCTAAAACCATGATTAGAATGGTCGTTTGGGACCTAATTCCATGATTCCATGATGGTAGTATATGTGGGCTTTCTGGGTAAGAGCATTACCATGGTTTCTCTTGGTAGAAACCTGATTGAAAAACATCGGCAAAATCACAAATGCCCTAAACCCTACACTTCCAACCCTAATACTACCTACACCGTGAACTTCAAAACCCAAGCCCCGACTCCCTCTAGCCTATGAGCCCAGAGCCTGATAACCCCCACGCCTGAATGCATAGCATATAGGGTTTTGGGTTTAGGGTTTAGGATTTAGGGTATAGGGTTTAGGGCATATAATACCGCAAACCCTGCAACCCTCAAATCCTAAGACCAGACCCTTAAGGCGCTCAGGACCCGAGTACCTTACTATTCATGCAACCGGACCGGAGCCCCAGGCTGAAATGAGCCCTGAAACCCCGCAGCCCTGAGACAAACCCTCAAACCTCCTCAAAGAAGCCTTGTAGAACCCTAATGTAGGGGCCTTAATTTTTTAGGCCTCTATAGCACAGCCCTCAAACCCTAAACCCTAAAGCCCTAAACCCCAACCCCAAAACCCTGAACCCTTACAGTAAACGCCCAAAAGTTGGAAACCCCCAAGCCTCAATTCTTAAGAGTAATGTAGAGGGAATCCCAGCACTATTTGGCCTTAATCCGGTTTCCAACTTTATGGAGTTTACCCTAAGGGTCCAACGGACCCAATAATTAGGTACTTGGGTTTGGGATAGTAGTTATGTAGGTTACTATTTTTGAGAGTATATGATAGTTGGGTACTTGGACCCTTAGGGTTACTGTAAACCCTACAGCCTTCAAACCCTCGGCCCCCCTAGGCCAAACCTCAAGCCCTCAACCCTCAACCCTAAACCCCAAACCCTAAACCCTCAACCCTAAACCCTCAACCCTCAACCCTAAACCCTAAACCCTCAACCCTAAACCCCAAACCCTAAACCCTCAACCCTAAACCCCAAACCCTAAACCCTCAACCCTAAACCCCAAACCCCAAACCCTAAACCCCAAACCCTAAACCCTCAACCCTAAACCCTCAACCCTAAACCCTCAACCCTAAACCCTACAAAACGACCCCCCCAAGCCCTCAGATCGACCAGGAGCTCGCCAGGGTCATGAAGATTCGCCTGATCTGGCTGTCTGCCGGGTTCACCTTGAAAGTTCGGGATTTCAGGGTTTTTGAGGCTTCGAGTTTATGGTTTGGGGGTTCAGGGTTTAGGGTTTGGGGGTTGAGGGTTTAGGGTTTGGGGGTTTAGGGTTTAGGGTTTGGGGGTTCAGGGTTTAGGGTTTGGGGGTTCAGGGTTTATGGTTTCGGGGGTTCAGGGTTTATGGATTGGGGAGTTTGGGGTTTAGGGTTTTGGGGGTTCAGGGTTTATGGATTGGGGAGTTTGGGGTTTAGGGTTTTGGTGGTTTGGGGTTTAGGGTTTCAGCTTTTAGGAGTCAGGGTTTTGGGAATTTTTTCTTTCGGGCTTAAGGCTTGAGCTTTTAGCTTCTTGTCTTGCCCCGGTTCAGGATTAGGGTTTTGTGGTTGCGGACTTAGTGATCCAAGGGTAAGAGCTTAAGCGTTGAGGGTTCTGGGCCCGGGGTTCAGGAGTCACCGTGGGTTTCGGCCATGAGGGTCGTAGGCCCCGATTGCAAAACAATTCAAACACTCGAGTATGGCAACGATGTGTGCCGATCATGGGGGCTCTAGGGTATGGGCTGCCCCAGCTCAAGATGCAGAACGATTATTGGGTTCAGTTAAAAGGCACATGCCCAACTAGCAAGTAGGTTTACTTACCTGGCGATCCAAAAACCCACTCTTCTAGGTTTTACAGGTGATTTGATTAGGGACCAACGCCTGAGCAGGCAAAGCAGCATCACGCCAAAGGTTGCTACATGCGCTTCATGAACGACCCAAGCATCCCCAGCCCAAGGAAGAGTAACCAAGGTAATGTAGGAACCTGATTAAGAAATCTTGGGCCTTTACTAAGGTTCTGCATATAAATCCTACAATTTGGGGGTTATAGGCCCAGGGTTTCTTAATCAGGTTCCTACATTACCCAAACAGGAATCCGTATCTATTTCTCAGGGTCATACCCTTCCTAATAGCTGGCACGTAGGTTACCCCAAGGGTCCAAGTACCTAATAATCATATACTCTCCAAAATCCTAACCTACATAACTACTATCCTAAAACCGAGTAATTAATTATTGGGTCCTTTGGACCCTTAGGGTAGGTTAAGCGAGGTAAACCCTAAACCCCAAACTCGGAACCTCCAAAACCTATTGGGTGCACTCCGTGTCTGCCAGCGTGCGAAGCAAAGGTTGTTGGCTGCAGATTGCAACCGTGACGAGATGACCGCCTCGATGCGATGTGTCTTGGGCTTAAGAAGGTCTTTTGGGTTTGAGGGGTCAAGATTATGGTTGTTTTTTTTATTAAGGGCCTTTTTCCGTCTGCAGAAAAATGGTTGGGTTATGGTTGGGTTTAGTCTTCCGGGTTTTCGAACTCAGGCCTCAGCGCACGTGCTTAGAATTGTTGCTTAGAATTTTGGGTTCGGGTAGAGCCTCGATACAGTCTTTGAAGGCTTATGAAAGGGGCAGGGCAGAGGGTTTGGGCTGGGTATAGGATTTAGGCCCGTTTCGGGTTAGGGTTCGGGGTTTATGGTTGGTTAGGTTTATAAGGGCTGTCAGAAGGCCTCCATACACGCTCTATAAGCGTTTTGGGCCTTGGAGGACTCAAATTTACTGATCGTGGAACCACGCCTGAACATGGTCTACTTAAAGGATCATGGGACTTAGTAACTTGGATTATTATTATGGTAACTATACTTACAATTACTTATAACGCCAATTAGGGTACTTATAACCATACTTACTAAGTCCCATGATCCTCCAAGTAGGGTTTTGCTAGCACTTATGGGCGTAAGGCCAACACCAGGAAATCAAAACTCACCGCTAAACTCTGGACCAACAGCAAAGACCCTAAACTTGAACAGATCTGACAACCTATAGCTAAATGATGAACAAACATTATGAACCCAGAGGGTCCATATATACTACCATTGTGCAATAAGGTCCCAAAAGCCCCTCCTACTCCTGGTTCTGGTCCTACTAACTCGTAGTATCTGCGGCGCTCGGGAAGCGATAAACCCTAAACCCTAAGAAGCGTTTGAGGACCCAGAAGAAGCTCCAACTTCAATGACCTAAACCAAGCCCGACCTTCTAAAACCATACATCCAAAGGCTTGACAACTCAAGAGTTTAGGGTTTAGAATGATTTAGGGTTAGGGTC
Source organism: Symbiodinium sp. clade A Y106 (assembly GCA_003297005.1). Taxonomy (NCBI): domain Eukaryota; class Dinophyceae; order Suessiales; family Symbiodiniaceae; genus Symbiodinium; species Symbiodinium sp. clade A. Next base: position 77,770 of record BGNK01002648.1, read on the forward strand.
AGTTCCAAACCCCAACCCCAACAACAAATCTCAAACCCTGACAGTATACCTATCGTATACCCTTGCAGCACCCGTCTTGTAGCCTTGAAAAGCACCCCCCCCCCGTTTTACTCCAAGCCCGACCAGAAACCCGACCTAAGCCCTACAACATCCTATAACTCCCCAAACCCGCTGCTTCCCAAACCCGACCCGGAAACTAAACCTACCTAGAGTCTCCATTGTAGTTCCTTTTGTTGGTTAACCAAAATCTCCATTATAGGATCCTAACCATAAAACTGGTTAACCAAAAAAAGGAACTACAATGGAGACTCTAGGTAGTACCTAGTAAACTGAAAAGCCTTGTAAGTCCCAAAGCCCGGAACCCTCCCAAACCCATAAAAAAACTACAAACACCCTATGATTTCCAAAGTCCTAAACCCCCAAGCCCTTCTAAAGTACAAAAGCCACCCAAAAAACCCACAAACACTCTGAATTTCAAAGGCTCAACATAGCCCAAATACTCAGAGCCCAATGGTTCCTTGCCATCCAAGTCTCGCGTCCGCCTCCTGGAGGACCCATGGCCGAAACCATGTGAATGCCCTCGACATACCTGCCCAGTAACCCTAAACCCTAAACCGTGGAGGTCCGACCCGTGTCCCGTTAATCAGACAGGAGTTTCCGAAAAGTAGGGGGAATGTAGGAATCTGATTAAGAAACCTTGGGCCTTTATTAGGCTTCCTTATATGAATCCTACTATTTTGGGGGGGGGTTATAGGCCCAGGGTTTCTCAATCAGGTTCCTACATTACCTTATCTTGGGGTCCTTAATATATTCGTTCCCCAGTGTCCCCTTAATCATAAGTCATAAGGATACCTCAAGTCTCAAAGAGGAGGGTAGTCGGAGTAGCTCAGCTTAATCAGAAGGGTATCCTGTTTCCTGGTATTCAGTCTGGATAGGGGAACACTAAACGAAAATGCAAAACAAATACTAACTAATGGGGAACCTGCCAGATTCCTCTCAAAGGGAATTAGGGATTCAATATAAGGCTTTCTAGAAGGCTTGGGTGTACATTAGGGGCGCCTTCTCATACCAGATTTGTTTAAAGGTGCCTTTCTGTTTATACCTTGCAGTTTAGGGTTCCGAGTTTAGGAATGTTGGTTTCACTTTGGGTTTGGGGGGTCTTGTCTGATTCAGATGTTTAGCTTAGAGTCCTCGGGTTCACAGTGGGATGCCAAATCCATGGACCAGGGCTTTGGGTGTACGGTTGGGTTAAATAAGGAGCAGAGTCTTGCAGCAGTAAGGAACCCCAAACCCCAGCCTCAAGCCCCATAAAGTCCCGACATCTCAAAAAACACAACCCTGCACCTTAACCCCTCAGAACCCTAAACCCCGAGCCTATAACAGTAATCCTTCCGCATCAGAGGAACCTCAGCGTCTGCTTGACACGGTCGTACCAGCAGCCATAGTCGATCCACTGCCTTCGGCGCCGGACAGAGCTACAGTAGAAGCCCAAAAGTTGGAAACCCAATAGCCTCTATCCTTAAGAGTAGTGTATAGGGAATCCCAGCACTATTTGGCCTGAATCCGGTTTCCAACTTTATGGGGTCTACTGTAGGCTACCCTAAGGGGCTTCTGGTTTCGGATTTCGGGCTTGGGATTTTGGGTAATTTAGGGTTTAGGGTTTAGGGTTCTGTATGCGTAGGCTCCAACGGGGCCCTATGTAGTGAATGTAGGATCAACGTATGCTTTATACAGCTTGCGCTAGCCGCATACATCTGAACATGACATCGCATTCTGAGATTTCGAGCGTTTAGGGCTCAGGGTTTAGGGTTTAAGGATTAGGGTTTAGGGCTCAGGGTTTTGGGTCCATGGCCTCCTGTGCCAATTCCGATGTATCCCATACTCCTAAACCCTAAACCCCTAAATTCTAAACCCTAAACCATACTCACGAAGCTTGTCTTCCTACGACTCCCATCATCGCGTGCTGAAGGTTCAGTTCAGCTAGACGGGAAAAGGAAGCTGAGATACGCAATACTGCCTCACTGGCCCAAAACCCAAGGAAACAAAAGTTGAAACTTTCAGAACCGACTACCTTATCAGAACCCCAAAAGTTGAAAAGTTGAGTTTACAGCATTTTGGCCGGACGACCCCCCCCCCTCCCAAGGCCCCCTTTTCTAGTGTCCTTATGGCCCTAACAAGTGGGTATTTGGGGTAGACTAGAGGGTAGTTGGGGGGTCTTGGGGTAGGAGAACCTCAGTTTGGGGATGATGGTGGTCCATGAAGCTTCGAGCATGATCCCCCGAAGCCTAAACCCGAGTTGCCCTCGTTGCTGCTTTTTGCTGGCACAAAAGAAGTTAACCCTTTGGTATGCAATTAACACCCGCCACAGCTACCTACCCAGAGCCTTCAAAACCCCTTAACTAAGGAATGTACCTCAAATTATAATATGAACCCTAATTAGATTTAAGGTATATTCCTTAATAAGGGGTTTTGGAGGCTCTGCGGGTACTCCTAGACGATTCTAAGCGCCACGCTAAACCCTGAACTTCAAGCTCCCACGACACCCTAAACGACCCCCGAAACCCTGAACACCCCGAGACTTCATACTCCCAAGCCCTAAACTTACCTTTGGTTAGTAGGGAATGGAGGAATGGGGTACAATTATAACTACTATTACTACCATTCTTCCATTCCCTACTAACCAAAGGTAAGTAAACCCCCTTACAAAAACCTCAACTGCCGAGAGAGGCCTCAACAACTCCAGAGGTGGCTGTGAGCCGAAGGTGTCTTTCCTGCGCGATCTTCGATGTCAGGGTTGAGGGCAGGGCTTATATGGAGTTTACAGGGCTTCTGGGATTTTAAAAGGTTTCTACGGATCAAATCGTACGGGTTTGGGGATTTGGCTTTTTAGGACTGGAAGTTTGCGGTTTAGGGTTTGGGATGTTTCAGGGCTTAGGCGAGGGGTTGCCGAACTTCAATTATATGGGAATAGGATAATCAGAAATCAGGTTTAAAGGGAAATCCATAATTCAACTTCAGGAACTATTGTTGTGGCGTTAATGTATGAAGCTGATCCAGAAATCTCAACCCTCAACTACGCGGCTTAGCTTGCGCGGGGCTCGTATGTCAGGAGATTCGACCGTCAGTGAAGCTTAAACCCCGGTAATAGAGGGTCCTTAATAGCTCGCAAAGCGCGTGGGGAGATACGATGCGTAGATGAGCGTGCAAGTATATAGAAGAGGATGTCGCTCCATGTCTGAACTTTGGCTGTCCTGGGCATGTTCAGGTCATCCACGAACATGAGCATTCGCTTGTTGCCCGCCTTGAGACAAAGACTTGGGCTTAGCGGCTCAGGCTTGCGTGGTAGAGTCTAGAGTCTAGAATTGTAGGACGGAGAGTTTAAAAGTTTCGGACACAGTGCAAGCAAAGGGATCTATGTTGAGGAAGCGGTGGCAAACTGCAACTGCACGCTGCTACGATTGACACTGCTTCTTAAAGGCTCAATGTCTGAACAGCCCCCCGGAACCAAGTAGTCCTGGTTCGAACTTGCCAGAAACTACATCCCTGGCCAGTAATCTAAAACTAAACCCTATAAAACCCTAAACCCTATAAACCCTAATTAAATGCCGCCAACGTCCGAAAACACTCCTGAAACCTGCTGCCTGGGTTTAGTTTAGCGCAGACTTTTCATCTGACATGCAAAAACTTCAACTTTACTTATTTTGCAGGGCCCATGCAAATTCCATTTGACTCTTCAGAGTAACACGCTTCTAAAAAGGCTCTGATTCTACTGTAAAGTCTTTTAACGTCAACTCTAAATGCTTCGCACTGATTCTACTTTTAAAGTCTTTTAACATCAACTCTAAATTCTAAATGCTTCGCAAAGATACCGGCCCGAACTTGTTCTTGATGCGCTTCTCGATCTTGCTCTCGATGATCTCTTGAGTCTTGCCTTGAGGACAAGGATTAGGGTTTGGTGCCAGGACAGAAACGCGCTTCAAAGACAAGGAAAGAACCCCAGCTTCACCCGCGCCTTTCCTGCACCCCCGAAGCGCCCAAAATTCTACTTAATAGTATACACCCTAAGAATAGAATATATAGGGACCCTATCAAGAAGTAGGTCTTGGTCGGTTCAGGTAGAAGGCACGGTAATCCGGTAATATAGGGGCCTTAATGAGTAGAATGGGGTTTTGGGGCATGTTGTACTACAATGATAAGAAGGGTTTTGGAGGGGTATATCATGCCCCTAAACTTAAACCCTAAACCTAAACCCTCAAACATAGTATTGGTAACGATTTGGGCCCCCATAGAATACAGAAACTCCGTTCGTTTGGAAGACAAATGGGCCTTTTAAGACAGCTGCGGTTGGGATTCCATATAATCATTCTTAGGGTTTAAGGTTTCGTATACAAGACATCCTGTATAGGAGTGCTGCTTTCCATATATACATATATATATATAATGTATGAACAGACAGACTATATAGACATAGATAGATACATTGATCGATAGATAGATAGATGTACACCTACATGCTACAGGTGTAGCAGCACCGACGACTGTAGCAGACAGCTTCTCTTCATGAGGGTTCAGGATGTCGTGGTAGTGGTCCAGCAAGTTTCAAAACGTATGAAGACTCAAGAATCCCCAGCCATAAACCAGGAACACAACCCTGCAAGCCATCCCTCCCTCGTGCCTGACGATGTCATTGCCGACATGTTGATCGTGAGAGAGGTCCAGGCCGTGTCATCAAGCTCTGAAATGGCCTCTCGCTCTCCCTTTACAGAAAGTTCCAAAATTAGGCGTTAGGATTGCCAGATCAATTACGCGAAGCGGCATCTGAAACGTTCTGGCAGATGGCTGACTGGCTACATCGGCTACATAAACACGGGCCGCAAAGGTGTCGAGTTGCACTTGGAGTACTACAGGACGAAAACCAATAGATTGTGATTGAAGAAACAAGCCTACCCCATGGCCCCCCAGGCTTAACCTTTCGACTTACACGTTTAAAACCTAAACCCTAAACCGTAAGTTTAGAGCCTGAATCCCAAACCATCGAACTCTGCTGAACGAACCCTCTCTCTTCCGGCGGCGCTTGAGTGACGAAAGTATCCCTACTCCCCGAATAAGCCACAGAAATGAAGGATTAAACTTTCCGATTCTAGCTACCCTAATGCTCCTGGACCCTCGTAGTGAGATCCCAAACCCTGGCCCCAAAGCCGAAACCCTCCCCCAGAGCTCCCATGACCCTCTTAGGAGCATTAGGGTAAACTACAAGAACCTAAGAAGTTTTCAGGTTCCGGATTGGGGATCTAAGTATCAAGCCCGAATGCAACATCCCACCCCTGATCAAACACAAAAAACTACTGTTGATGGTCAAAATCCTGCATTACCCATAATAACATAATAAGGAATATACCATAATTCCCATTGTTTAGGGTCCTTATGGTAATGCAGGATTTTGACCATCAACCGTATGAGGGGCTTAGGGCTTAGAAGGCTCAGGGTCCCAAAGGGTCCGAAGTACCTACATCGTACAAGGTAGGGCTTTTTTCATGAGAATGAGTGTTAAGGTTTGGGCAAGAAATGCCCATATAGTAGGAGCCTTTGGGCGTGTATACTGATATAACCTCAAACTAGAAGATGCAAAGCCAAAATCCCTTGCCCAAAGCTCTGAACCACTCTGCCTGCTGAACAGCGATGGTCTTTCCCGTGCCAGTCGCACCGACCAGAAGGCTGTGGAAATGCTTGCCGTTCAGGGAGTTGAGGATGAACATGTTGCCTCAGGGTTTAGGGCTTGTGGTGTACATGCTCTGCCACAAGATAGCTATGAACATGTTTACTGCAACCCAGAACTAAAACCCCAAACCATAAAAAACTAGAAGCCTTAGATCCTAAACCCTATAAGACCGCAAAGCCCTAGACCCCAAACCCCGAACCCTAAACTCCAAAACCCTAAAAAACCAAACCCTCAAGCACGGATGGCAAGAAACACTTTGTGGCCACTTAAATTGAAGAATCGACCTTAAATTAGAGTAAGGAGCCTCTGATATTTCAACCCCAATAAGATTTAAGTTTTAAGGCAAGGTATATTCAAATCCTTACTTACAAGGGTTTTGGAGTCTCTGGGTCCAGCAAGTCACGGATGGTGTCGGTCGTCGGCACGATGATACGGTGGAATGGAGTATCCTGCACACGGGCCGGGTACAGCATGTGCGGTTGGCAGGCCATACCCTAAACTCTGATAGAAATCCTCTCTGTAAAAGCATCTCCAGATCCTCCTGACATAACATACTGTGATTTCGGGACCGTTGTCTCCAACCATCATCATCGGAAGGACCGCTGAAGGTGCAGTTGATGTTGGCAGCGGTGAAAGTTTGTAGCCATTACTTAGGGCCATACAAAGGTTGCATCTCGAGAACGTGGCAAAGCAACTCCTCGGTTCATGTGTCCGAGAGGGGCCCTTGGGGATATAGACTCTCTCAAATATTGAAAGGGCCCGTTTAAGAGAGCCAGAAGTAGGGTTAAGAGCGGTCCTCTTTAAGGAATCTCCCTACTACCTCCTAGGATGGACAAGTATTCAAAGCTCGAAGACATGAAGAATCAATCCGAAGGGTATGCGGCTGTGGAACACCCATATCTTCCGGCGTGAAGGGTGCCAGCTTAGGGTTTAGGGTTTAGGGTTTTGGGGCACAAATCACAGGGTCCACCTTTTGGGGTGAGCGCACCTGGTCATCCCGCGGTAGCTTGTCGAAGGTCTTGCATTTGCTTCGTCCTGGCTTCTGCTTTGCCGCGAGCTGCACGTCTTCCGGCCCTGTCGGGCGTCCCCTCATCGCCAAACGGCTGTGCCGCTGCTCAGCCTATTCCTCGCCCGCGTTGCCTCTGGACGGGTGCTGGGGTGGTGCACCAGAATCCATGAACGCACTCGCCTACGAGGACCTACATGGATCTGGAAATACTCCCGAACGCCCAAGTATGCGCTGGCAAACATGCAATCCTTCAAGCCCTAACCCCCAGGCTCCATGTTTCTGTATAGCACATCCTTAGGTCTTAAAGCACCTATATTGGGACTAATTAAGGCCTACCTAGAGTCTCCATTGTAATTCCTTTTTTTGGTAAACCAAAATCTCCGTTATAGGATCCTAACCATAAAAACTGGTTAAGCAAAAAAAGGAACTACAATGGAGACTGCAGGAAAGTCCATATTATTTCGGCACATGGAGCCTTGGGTTTATTTCCCTAAGGGTCCATGTACCCAAATAGTGTATACTTTGGGCCCAATGTATCTACATAGGGAGTACTTTAAGGCCAATGTATATATTATATGCGTACATGGACCCTCAGGGTTTGTTTCAAGGCCCACGTCTTGAACGGGCCCTGGAACTGCACGAGGTGCCTTGAAGAGAGTCGTATGTAGTTTAGGGCTTAAGGCTAAGACAAATCACCGAGTATGTCTTTGCTGAGGATTGCAGGATTTTGGGTTAGAGTTTAACCCAATGGCCTGAAAATTGACACCCCTAAGGGACCAGCAAAGGCGACTGTGGAGGTTGGGGATAGGGGTCCAAGGTTTCAAATGGTCTCATGCAATACTAAAACGACCTGTGGATCCATCAACCTACTACTGTAAGAGCTAGTAAGACGAATGAAGATCTACAAGAAAGCCGATGTATGGGCTATGCGCGACATTCAAAGGACCATACCCTAGATCGCAGATCTATAACCTACTGTTTTGGTTGGGCTTGAGGCTATGGGAATGCTTCTTGCACATGCTGATGTCGTACATGATGAATGCAAACTCTAAGCGCTCGAGCCTGAACTCGTGGACAGTCGCTAGCTCAAACTGTAAATCGTAAGGTCGAAAGTTCGAGACTCTGCACTCCACTATATAAACCTTAATGATTAGAACAGTTTTCGGCGTATATTCTACTACTATGTGTTGGACTGTATGTATATTGGAGTAGTGGTGGCAGTCCGTATACTTATTAAGGCTGCTGTAGCACACACACCAAAATCCTCAATGCCCTAATCCCTAAACCCTGAAGGCCAGTTCTCCTCCCCAGGCTTGAAGGGATTCGGCAGCTTTTCCTCCCACGTCTGCCAGTCGGCCTACAGTGTGCCACGCTTCGGAGTCTTGAGGGCCCTAACTGGGCTTTTAAGTAACCAGGGAGAAAAAAGTATAAACTTGTATTTCATAAGGGTTCCTTTAAGGCAAAAAGTATTAAAGTATGGTACTCCAAAGCCCAGCTAAACTGTTTAGGTTTAGGGTTTAGAGTTCGGGTTTTGGGCAGCAGGCTCGGGGCTTACAGTTTGAAGGCGTTTGAAGAGATCCTATGACAGAGGGTTCATGTATGGGTTCTTTCGATCAGGGTTTACGGTTGGAGTGGGACTCATGCTCGGGTTTGAGGCTGTGCTGGCTCGAATGTTCGGATGAAGCTGCATGAAAACACCCGAACTCGAATCATAGGTTATCACCATGCAACATTAGATCCGTCTATTTGACACTTGAGGTTTCGACAATACAGAGACGTGAAACAACCTGAGATTCCCCGCCTATCTGAAGCCAAAGCCCGCAAAACCAAGCTCCCTGGTCCTAACTACCTACACGGGGGGTATCCTCTCAAACCAAAAATCGTAACTCCCATTATACAAACCCTACTTTCTAAACCCTTACAGGAACCCCAACCCTACTTGCTACTGTTTAGGTACTTTGAAACATTAAGGAAGGCGGGGATGAACATGCTACGAACATCAAGAGTGACAACCATGGTGAGTTCGCATGTAGCAAAAAAGGAAACACATTTACATGAGTCGTTGTCAAAATTAGGTCCCTTTTTGGGTACCTTAAATATTAGGTGCCGTATTGTATTAAGGACCCCAAAAGGGACCCTAATATTGACAACCACCCATATGATACATTGTGGAAGGTCTGGGGAGCCTTGTCGAAGTTGAAGCTGTAGTCGTAGATGGGATGCGAAGCTGGGAAGAAGTTCCTCGGCGTGGTTTCGTGTCTTTGATTTGTTGTTAAGGGCCTTTTTGGTGACTGCTTGCGCTCGCACCAGCCTTATTAGGCAGGCATGAACAGGGTTTAAGGTTTAGGGTTTAGGGCTTAAGGGTTTAAGTGCTTGGGCTTACGGTTTTGAGGGTTTCCCGTTAAAACGAGCCGGTGTAGGTACATGACAACTGAAATTGACTGTCTGCACTACTTACTTTGTTTTGAGCTTCAGCTATGTATGCTCCAGTGTCTCTTCTCAGGCCTACCAATATCCGTTAATCAAGGTAATAGATAGTAGGATCCCCGATATGACTTAGGTATATTCCTTAATTAAGGGACGTTGGAAGGTCTGGGTTGTTGTTGAAACTTGGGTGCTCGGGGGCGTATGATAACGGGTGTAGGTAAACCCCTAAACCCCCAAACAACAAAATCCTAAACCCTAGAGTTTAGAGGGCCTGGAGCCTCGGCCATCGAAGTGACAGTGAATGTTCAGGGACTGGGGCATAGGGTTTAGGGTTTAGGGTATCAGGAGTACGGTTTGGGGTTTAGGATTTGGGGTTTTAGGCCTTTAGGGTTTAGAGTTTGGGGTTTAGGGTTTGGATGGGCTTAGGGTTTCGGGCTCGGGCTTAGGGCTTGGGTCGTAAGTGTCGGACCTGATACCATCGAAGTGCATATTTCAGCATGTTTGGGCTGAAAGCTTCCTTAAACTGCTCAATCTCAACTGACAGAAACACTTTTGAAGCTGTATTCCCCCACTAGAATGATAACAGAACCCAAAACACGCCAACCTGTGATGCTGTTCAACGGGCCCCGCACGCACCCCTTATTGCATAGACCTTTACACACAAATCTTGGGTACTGCCCCCATACAGTAACAGTCTACAATAGAGCTACTATTAAGGTCCTAATAATGCATCTATATTATGAATATGTTTCAACTGTTACTGGGTGGGGGCAGTTCCCAACACAAAGCCTAATCCCACTCTTGCGAGACCAAATCACTCGATCTCCCGAACGCACTGATCGAAGGCGGGCCGTGAGGTCTGCAAGCATCACGAGCTACATTTTGCCAGGTTGCTCTCTTTCTAAGGTTGAAAAAGTTCATATGGGTTCATGTTTCGAGGTTGCCTTCCATACTGTGTTTGACAAGGCTCACAAAGGTTCATACTTCTAGGTTGCTAGACCATGGGGTAAAATGCATCGCAATTAAAACAAGGTTGAGGTACTCAGGGGTCGAGGTGCTCAGGGTGTGGAAGAGATACGACTACCATTATTTATGGCCCCCTAGCAAAAGGAAACGCGTTAGGGTAAGTCGACATCTCTCAGGGTCACAGGGCTTAGCGTTGCCCGGCATATGAATTAAACTCTAAACCCTAAGCTACATAAGCCTTAGGCCTTAGGCTTTTAAATTTACCTTAGAGCTGTAAGATGTCGTGGGCTTTCAGTACACGTCTCAGGCTCATGATCCCAGAGGGTCGAGGAAAAAACAACTATTCATATGGATTTTGGCCCTCCAGAAACATGATAAGAGTGGTCTTTCGGGGCTTAAGTCAATACTGCTAGCATTGCTGCACCCTCTGGGGTGTATTGGCTCTCATGTCAAAGCTTGTACATGGCGATGAGTAGGTGTGTCCGGTGGAGGAGCCTGTGACGGCTTGCGGGTAATGTATGCAGCCCAACACCTTGCTGGGGCGTCGTAGCGATTGAATTTGATATTTTTCAATGGTGTTACGCTTGGTTGGAATGTAGTTGCAAGCAGGGTTATCAGTATCCTGTCGGGTTGAGGATAAGGTGTATCTCTCCACTCCAGTCAAATCACCTGCAACAGGCCCTGGGCCCTAAACTGCAACACTCAACCCTAAACCCCTAACACGTCAACCGGTCCCCAAAACTCCAGGGCGCCTCTGTGATGGAGGAGCCCAAAGACCAAATCAGCGAATAAGCGAAGAGCTTTTCCAAAGCCTCACCAGACTTCCTCAGCGAAGGACCCCCGGTCTGGTCTTGTGCCCTACTTAGAGGATCATGGGACTTAGTAACTAGGGTTATTATTAGGACAACTATACTTATAATTACTTGTAATCCCACTTAAGGTACTTATAACCATACTTACTAAGTCCCATGACCCTCCAAGTAAGGCTCCGTGTGCACATACGGTATATACTTAGGCCGTAAAGGTGTGCCGATATAGGAGTTTCCGAAAACAGGGGACCCTAATATAGTACCCTAACTAGTAGGATCCCTATTATAAGGACCCCTAAATAGGGTACCCCTAATTTTCGGAAACTCCCATATAGGTACTTGAAGGCTTAAGCACACGCTACATAGCCACATGGAGCCTTGGCGGGTTTCGGGTTAAGGTTTGAGGGCTTGGGGTCTACAGTCTTTATGTAGGACCTTGGGATCCGAAAACCTACCGTTTTAGGGGTTAGACCCTCTAATTAAGGGGTCATAACCTACTATTTTGTAGGGTTTGGGGATACAGGGAACACTAAACTCTAAACACTGAAGCTTGGGAGAGCTTCAGATCATAGGGTTTTAGAGGCGGCGCATGACAGCTAGAGAAGGCTTCATAAGGTTCTCAGCGGTTTCGAAGGATATTTGTAGAATCTGTGCACATGTTCAGGCACCAACCAGACTCGGACGCCGAAACCCTAAACCCCAAACTCACAAGCCACAAACCCCAAATCCTACACCATGAACCCAGAAACTCCAAAACCCCTCATTATCAGGAAAATACATTACATCTTAGTTGGGTCCCTCTTATGTTCAAGACATGTTCCTTGCCCTAAGGGTCCAAGTGCCTAATTATGATATACTCTCCAAACTAGTAACCTACATAACTCCTATCCTAAGCCCGAGTACCTAATTATTGGGTCCTTTCGACACTCAGGGTAACCTTAAACCCTAAACCTCTATCCCCTGAACTTAAACCCCCGAACCCTGTGCCCTCAGGGTTTTGGGGTGTTGGAGTCTCTGGGAATAACGATCTCGCCAAGACTCTCCCCAAAGGCCTCGACATCGATCTTGGGGGCAAAGGTCTCGTACCTTGGGCAGCGCACCCGCTGTGGTTTAGGGGTTTAGGGTTTAGGGGTGTAGGGGCTTGGGGTTTCCGGGACTTACGGGTGCAGGGGTTTAGGGGTTTAGGGTTTAGGGGTTTAGAAAAACTGCCAAGTCACCAAACCTAAAACTCCGAAATCTAAACCCCTAGCCCTTAAACCCCAAACACTGGAACCTTACACCACAAATCCTAAAAGCCCGCACTATAGCCGTGGTGCAAGCGTGTCAGGGACATGACGGCGTTGGCATCGACGATCGGCGCCAGCTCTTGGCAAGACTTCCGCATCTTCAAGCCTGGGTGTGGCACATACGGTTGATGATAAAAATCCTAGGGTTCCTTTAAAGGGATCTGTAAGGGTACCTTTAAGGGCTTCCTTTAAGGGATCTATAGAGTTTAGGCTTTAGGGTTGTGATATAAATCCTGCATGACCTTAAGGGCCCGAAACTATGGGAATTATGGTATATTCCTTGCAATTCCCTAAGGGTCCATGTACCCAAATATTATATACTTTGGCCTTAAAGTAGTCCCTATTTAAGTACTTTAGGGCCAAAGTATCTACTATTTGGGTACATGGACCCTCAGGGATTGTTATGGGGATATGCAGGATTTATATCATCAAGGCTTTCCTACACCTTGAAGAGCCTACCTTTTCTAGGGGGCTTATATAAGGAAGTCATAGTATTATAAGGAACTCTACTAGGTTCCCCAGTAGCCCCTTAATAATACGGGTACCCTTTGTCGTACTATTCGGGTTTAATAAGGGAACCCAAAAAGAAAAAGGTACTACTGGTTAATTATAACCCTAGTTACTAAGTCCCATGATCCTCTAAGTGGGCTCTTTGGAGCCTCAGGCCCTTCAAAAGCGAAGTAAACGGCTTATACTGTAAGGTTTACGGTGAAGGATTTGAAGCTTAGGGTTTAGGGCGCCGTTTACAAGGATCTGTAAGGTTTACTATAAGGGACCTATACGGGTTCTGTACTTTTGGGCCTATAGGGACCTTCGTAAATCGTAGATTAGTATACGGTGTTATGTTGGCTATATTCGAAAGATCCCAATGAAATATGTACCCATAATATGATCGTCAGGAAATTACGTATATAGGGACGGAGGGCTCAGAAGCGTTCCACACTTGATGCAACAACGTGGGGCTATGGTGGTCTGTCTACTGTCAGAGTCCGAAGCTTCTTGATTGAGAAGTTTCGAAGATGGTCTAAGTCCATATCCCAAGGCACGAAAAAGCAAACACGCCCAATAACCCTCAACCCACACAACGCAAGGCATAGAAAGCCATACCCCAAAACACACAAACCGACATGAACACGCCAACAAACAAAACCTGGCCAAGAAGCATTTGGGGATCCATTTCTCCGCCAAGGCCGAGACATCGGCCTGCGAATGCTTTGGGTCTCAAGATGTCTCAGGTTTAGTCTGTTGGTTCTTGGTTGTTTTATACAAGCTTAAGTTGAAGGTTTAGCGTTCGAGGTGCAGGTTTTTAACCGGCGGGGGGGAGGTTCAACTAAGTAAAATAAAATAAACAAACAAGAACATAAGTAATTTGTATATACATACACGCACACACATGCACGCACACAAACTGTACGTAGGTATGCATATGTTCATAAGTATGATTATATATCTACACACACACATTATATGCATTTGTATACGCACATGTACATATGTTTTTGCATTTAGTCTAGCTAAGAAGGCGCCTATAGTCTTCTAGCCCTCAGCCTTAAAGCCCCAAACACCTGAACTCCCGACCCGCAACCCTAAAATAGGTCCCAAACCCTACTTAAACGATCATGGGGGTTTAGGGTTTAGGGTCACTGTAGGGCTCTATAATGCTTCAGTGGTTCTATAAGGGATGTACAGGGTACCTAAAGGATCATGGGACTTAGTATCTAGGGGTTCCTAAAAGGGCTCCTTTACAGGGATCTGTAAGGGTTCTGTAAGGGGGGTCTTAGGGTTTACTTACAGGATCATGGGACTTAGTAACTACGGTGAGTATTTGGGCAATTGTACTTACAATAACTTACGGCCCCCATGAAGGTGCTTATAACCATACTTTAACTAAGTCCCATGATCCTGCAAGCCCTAATTAGCCACAAAAGCTCTAAACCGAAACCCAAAACCCATCAAAACCCTACCGTCTCGGCCTGTCTGTTCGCCGGAACGAACTTCTGCACCCAGGAGGTAAAGTACGGCTCCCAGCCGAGGTCCGGTGGGTCGAAGTAGACCTATTCAAGGGGTCCTACACGCCGGGTTTGCTTGACAGATCATTGGACTTATTAGTGCCATAGATACAACCCTCCTCGCACTAAGTGTCCTGAAGGGTCAGCCTAAACCCTAAACCCCGAACCACAGCCCTCAAACGAATTTTATGCTGATGTAGGGATATGGGAGTTTCCGAAAATTTGGGGGCACCTTGTTTTGGGGTCCTTATAGTAAGGATCCTACTATTTAGGGTACTATATTATGGTCCCCCATTTCGGAAACTCCCATCTGGGCTCCTTTAAAGGCTGCTTTAAGGGCTCCTCTTTCTAAAATACTTTCCCCAATTCATAGTTGAAAGGGATCTATAAGGGGTCCTTAAAAGGGATCTATAGGGTTTAGGGCTCTAAGGGCGCATATATTAAGGCTTTTGGGCCCAAAGACCATACTATATAAGGCTTTTGGGTTGTTTTGATGCCCAGGGTTCCTACGTTCTACTACATAGCGGCTTGGGACCCCTTGGCCTGCGGATCGGGGGAGAAGTTTGTAAGAGTGGCCATACGGGTTTGGGGCTTCGGGTTTGAATTACTATAGTTACTATAGGGGCCTAAATAATGGCCTTTACTATTTTGGGGGTTCCTTACTATAATTATAGGAAAGCGGGCCCCAAAACCCTATTGAAATGATTAAGGCCCCTACGTTAAGGCTTAGGGTTTAGGGGCTTTTGAAGCAGAAATGTGTAAGGCTGACTGTAAGAGCTACAATGACGGGGGGCCTGCGTAATTGGTCTGGGATATGATATAGTACTCTGTTTGAAGAATCTAAGCAACAATACATAATACTACCAAGTGTACTGTATAATCGGGTTTTGGGATCAGTGGCTCCGATAAATTGCTAGGTCGTTGGACCAAAATGGCTGAGCGAGTTTAGCGGCAGCGTGGACAAGGACTTATTAAGTCGCGGCGTCAGGGTTAGTAATTAATTAACTGGGGTTGACTTCATGCAGCCATGTCCAATTCGCACATGTGTACCCGAAACCGCAAGGTGGTGTACCGGAACCCAAAGCCAGCTGCAAGACGACAATGCAGCAGGTGATGATGCCAGGGTTACAAGGCCAACTCCTACAGCCATGGGTAATTAGACTTATAATTATACAAAATCCTAAACAAACCCCTAAACCTTAAACCCTGAACCCTAAACCCTAAACCACAACAGCAAGGAGCTTTCAGGACGAGGGGCCATGCCGGCTCGAGACACGGTTGCTGGTGACGCCTGCGAAAGCAGACAAGGGAAGAGGTTCCGTTAAGGGTTGCTTTTCACGGATGTGCAAGAGTTTTGCGGCTTGGGGTTTAGGGCTCAAAGGATCTGTGGTTTAGGGTTTAGGATTTCGGCGCTTTAGCCTAAGGCTCCATGTACCTTTACAGTATATACTTCTGCTTAAAGTGGTTCCTATACAAGTACATGGAGCCTGAGAGCATGCAGCCACACTGAACAATGTTAAATACCCAGAGCCTCCAAAACCCCTAAAATTAAGGAATATACCTTAAATCTAATTAGGGTTCTTGTTACAATTTAAGGTACGTTCCTTAATTAAGGGGTTTTGGAGGCTCCGGGTAGTCGAACAAAAACAAGTCACCGCACTTCTTCAATTTGCAAGGTTGCACCGAAAAGGCTGCATGGAGAGTATATTATAGGGGTGGAGAGTATATAGGGGTTTCCGAAAATAGGGGACCCTAATCTAGCACCCCAAAAAGCAGGATATAGATTAGAAGGACCCCAAAATAATGGAAGCCCCCCCCCCCAATTTTCGGAAACTCCCATGTAAAATGTTGGGCTTCGGCGGATATGGTGCTTCCTGACGCATTCTGCATTTTGGGTGGAAGCCGGCTGGTTCAGCGAGGGGTTAGGGAAGCGCAGGGTGGTGCACTGTAGGGTTCCTTTTGATGAGACTTGGGGTATGTTGCTTAAAGGGCTATTGGGCATTGCTGGGCTCTCGGGACACTCTAAATAACCTCAAACCCTAGAACTCAACACCCTAAAACCAAAACCCCAAGCCCCAACCCTAAATCCCTTTCAGCCATAAGTTTCCTTGCAGCACGAATCGCCTTTCCTGTGCTAGAGCAGGACCCCCCAAAGCCAAATGGCTGAAAACGAGGGGTCGTGGCGTAATGCACACATTTCTCGCTGGTTACCCTAGTTTAGCCTGACTCTTGCAGTCTCTAAGGGGACTTGCCCGCGGCGCATTTAAACCCTACCTCGATTGCACAACCTGAGCCGATCAGAGGTATCATGCAGGCGTGCTTGGAGGATTAGCACGACTGCTTTGCTTACAAAGCCGAAGTAGCCTGATGAACCATAAAGTATACATTTAGATTCTGAATTTCTACCAAGCGTGCTTAAAGGGTACTCGCTCCCTTACTCCTAAAATCAAACCTTGAATGAAAGCCTAAAAGCCCCAACCACGCGAAAACCCTAAAGCCCCAAACCCCCTAACACCCCCTAGAACCCTTCTGGAAGCTTAGGGGAACCCTAAACCCCCAAAAAACTTACCCCCTAAAACTCCCAAAACCCTCATAGAAACCTGACAGGAACCCTAAACCCTAAAAGCCTATACCGAAAGCTCCTAAACCCTAAACCCTAAACCCTGAAATCCTACAAACCTTATGAACACTCTAAACCCTAAACCCTA
This sequence comes from Symbiodinium sp. clade A Y106, assembly GCA_003297005.1. Taxonomy (NCBI): domain Eukaryota; class Dinophyceae; order Suessiales; family Symbiodiniaceae; genus Symbiodinium; species Symbiodinium sp. clade A. The sequence continues at coordinate 94,703 of BGNK01002648.1, forward strand.
AACCCTATAAACCCTATACCCTATAAATCCTGCAACCCTATAAACCCTAAACCCTATAAATCCTATAACCCTAAAAACCCTAAAAACCCTAAAAAGCATAGAACCCTGCAGCCGCCTGGGAAAGGTCCGCGACTTCGAAGAGCAATCGAACCATCGGAGGCATGGAAATGCGGTCGCCGTTGATTAACGTGAGGACCTCTAGATGTCAGGTTCAGGGTTCGAGGGATTTAAGGCCCTCCCTAAGGCTCCTAAGAGGGTCATGGGATCTCTGGGGGAGGGTCTCGGCTTTGGGGGCTAGGGTTTGGGATCTCACTACGAGGGTCCAGGAGCATCAGGGTTAGGCTATTGGATTTTTTGGGTTTGGGGTTTTAGGGATTCAGGTGCTTAGGGCAGTAACTCTGGGGTTTCGGGTTCAAGGCTTTCTCGGGGGACATAATTTGGTTTATGGCCTTGCAGCTCGAAGCAGATTTTGTGTTCACGCGTTGCCCTAAACCCTAAACCGCGAGTGCGGGGCTTGCAAGTCTGTCAGGCAATCAACTGGCGGGCGTTCCACAAAACTTAGGGATCCAAGTATGACTCAGAGCAGTAGAGTTCCGAACTGAAGGACCTGTATCTGTATGCATGTGTGTATATGCGTATATATATATATGTATATATATACATATATATATATATATATATTATGGTTGTGCGCTGTGCATTTTCGGCCCCCCCCTCACCCCCCCCTCAT